>JAHWXV010685057.1:0-11616 GCA_024586415.1 Phrixothrix hirtus | reverse complement strand
CAGATGTAGGTATACAGTGTGCATGCGCACGACACTGTCCGCAGCGCTGCAGCGGAGGAATTTCAAAACGGTACTTACTTAAAAAACATGCCTCGTATTTAAATAAATTAAAACACACCGTTAATTCATTGAATAAACAAGCAGGCCGCTTAACATTTTAAAAGGTTACAATACGAAGTGGAATAAACCGCCAAACTAGCGGGTAAAATACGTATACAGTCATTTCTAGATTAAATACAGTTTCCGTAAATTTAAAGAAAACAATTCGTTGCAAACTAAATTATGAAAAGCAAGATAGTTACTTTACAATGGCAACTAAAGCTCACTTGCGAGTTTAATACTAAGTGTCACAAAACGTAAATAAAATTACATTAGGAACGTATTAATGAGTCAAGATTTGAGTTATTATTGTATTAATTCATAAATTAAGGTAAGCGGTAAAATACCGGTTCAAAACTTTATTTCGTTTAAAAACAATTTGTTCGCAAAAGAAATCAGTTAAAATATAGAAATAATTTGTTAAAAAGAAAGTAATTAGATTTAAGTTGGTATTAAGTTGGCAGCAGTAAATGTGAAACTTACTAGAAATAAGTAGTACTGGGGTAATTTTCGGGAGAATGACGAAAGGAAAAGATGCGAGTAGACTGACAGGAAGTGAAATTTGCAAGCGTATTACACTTTTTCGATAGTTTTAAATAAAATTGTTTAAAAAGGTATAAGTGTGCCTTTATTACTGAAATCAATATTATTTACTGCGCGTAAATTGTGAAATTATATTTCGCATCAATGACAAGAAAAATCCTACCAATATAGAAAATTCAATAACAGTGTCGTATCGGTAAGCAGTGACGACATGTTATAACGTTAAACAACGAATCCTTTTGGTAGTAAAACCGAGGAGAAATAAATGATCTTGGTATTTAAATGAAAATCTGGGAACCAATTGTCCAATAGTTAACGAAATCTAGGGAAGCACCGTTAACAACAAGTTACCGGAAACAAGGGAATTACTTGTACAGGTAAAATACGTTATTACATTGTCATTGTAGAATTTTTCTAAAACCAATGAAAATTGACAAAAATCTACGAGTAAAGTAAAATTTCGGAAGTACCGGAACTTGAAAGCTGTGACGCAAGTGTTCGAGGCATAACGGTAAATCCTCAATAAAACAAGCCAGTGGCGTGTCGTGAACTTAACTAAAGAGCGCGAGTCAATTAAAAAGTTATTTTAGGGAACACTATTTTAATTTTGATTAGCTTTTAACTTGTTTTCAATCTCTGAAAATAACCCACTTTAATTCATATTAGTTTTATACAGAGCGAGTCAAAGAGAAAGTTAGGATTTTTTAGGAAATCGATTCTGTACGTTGGTGATCACAGCAGCAACTATGTTTTGTTGCTATAATATCGCCTTTGTTGCGAATCTTTGCATTTGTTGAAATACCTATTTGCTTTTGTTCTGAATAAGTTGCCATATGAATTTTGATCATATGTCTAACCGCTGTTTCTCATATCAGTGTAATCTGTAAAGAGCCCTTAGTTATTTGAAGTAATAGTTATAAAATTGATAATTATGATAATTTATAATGAAAGTACTTCTATTTCTAATAAATTGAATTCTTTTGCTAAATAGTTTTTGTTTGAGTCAATTAAGTTTATAAAATATTTGACGTGCAATATTTAGATATTGGTCGTTGAACTAAATATAACGATTTATACAAATTCTGGAAAACTTATGTTATACCCTGTAAAAACGGAGCTTTCTCATTGCAAACCGGAGGACAAAACCCAAAAAAAACGATAGAGTATTTTTCTTATATATAAACTTTGTAATTTGGCGCACGAATGTTTTAACGTTTTAAAATCACGAAATATTACAGTTATTAAACCAAAGTAAGGCTTTGTAAACTTTGTTAACCAGAACCAGTTTGTATCGAAGATCGTTTTCCTTTAATATTACAAAATTATTGAATAGTGGACTTTGTGATTTTAGTGCAGCCTCTATAAAATTTTTAAGAATAAAACTAAATTAGTACTACAGCTAAAATAGCAAAACAAACAATAAAACATTTTTTTCCGTTAAATAATAATATTTTTCTTTCTTTTTCAATTATCAAACTTTCTGTAGGGTGTTATCACAATCTATCACATTGTTATAGTATGCAAGGTAGAACAGTGGTGTACAAGCAACTGATTTCATAACATATAGCCTCATTTTAAGATACACATGCATTTAAAGTTTTTAATTCTTTAATTATCTAATTACTTGGTCACCTTGTATCATATTTGTGGTTATTAAACTATATTATTATAATTATTTCTGAGTACACTGAATTCCAGAAAATCAGCGGATATAATTTAAAATATTATATGGGATCCCTCACAATTGATAATGAATTTCAACTTCCTAGGTTGTGTGAAGTATTTTATTATATAACTATTTTACTTTAAAATTAAATTTGGGAAATGTATTGACCATGTATACTACATTCAAGGACAGTTCTGCATTAACCTTGTTGTAAGCACCAACAAATTAGATGTATGTAGCAAATAAATTTACTTGCTAACTTTTATTTCTTTTTATTAAAAAAGAAGGCCTATTTAGTGTCCCAATAGGGATTCAACAGGAGCCATCCTTAAAATTTTAAGCCAACCATTAACATAAACATATTGTGTAAAACCTACGTGTTTTTAAGTACAAGCTACTCTTCCTTTCTCTTAATCTAACTATTCCGCATAAAAAATTGATTAACAATGCTACTAACTATTTTTGCCTTAACATCTACATAACCTGGTAAAATTATTGAAAATCAAAGGATTTACCACCATTTTATTGATGCATACAGGTTAAAATAAATCGTTTAGTATTTTCAAACGAAGGTATGTACAGATAAAGATTTTTTATGGAAATGTAGTCATTTGAACATATAATAAAAAAAAATTGCCGATCATTCGTAAAATTTTGAGTCATTTACGTATCAAGATCTAAGATTATTACTATTTTTAAGGTTAAGGTTGCCAAACTTAATGGTATTTTAATATATAAGTAAGATTTTAAAACTTTTTGTATCCACAACTATCAAAATAGTAACTATTTCAAGAACTAGGAAATCTTAAACTAAAAATGCCCAGGAGGTTGCATTTGACGGCATGAAATAATCGCAAATCTAATGCGTCGACATAAAAAAGTTGCTAATTATTTGCAAATTTATAAATTATTTATTATTATCTTACCCTAATTCTGATGACCATCTCTCCATCAATTGTTTTCGAAGTTTCATGTCAAGCATGCCAAAAAAAATTAAAAAATAATTTAAGACATTTTATGATTATGTAGTTTTTCACTAATTATCTGCAAAACCTTTATTCAGACACACCCTAAAGATTTATTTTATAGTAAAGCAAATGTTAATAAACTTGTCTCATTATTTTCAAAGTCTGTAGAAATTGGTACCATCGATCGTAACCTAATAGTTTTATTTCAATAATTAGATTTAACACTAATTTTATTTATTGCATTTATTTGTTACTTCGTTATATATGAATAACATTTTAGAATAATTATCTTATTTAAATAAATTCAATTTTACATTGACATTGTTGTGTTTGTTCGAAAAAGACAAAAGTACCTAAGTTAAGCCTTTCGGGTAAAAACGACAAACATCTAAAAATGTCTCAGGTCACTGAAAACATTTCTACCTAATACCGTTATTGCGTGGTCGATGACGCTAAATAAATAAACAAAATGCTTGAACAAACCTAGATTGATACTATATCGATCAAACAAGGCACGACTATGTAATAAAAGCCATTACCAAACTAGATTGCAATTGTTTCCACGGAAGAGGTATACTGAGTTTAATCAATTTCCTGTAATTAAATGAACCAAACTTGGTTTGGACCATAATTCGTATCGAAGTACCTGCGCACGTGTCAATTAAATAATAATTAATTTTGCACATTCGTGGCATCTTTATATATTGCCGGTAACCGGTAATCTAAAATTCTAACAAGTTCATGTCTTTCAATTTCAAATTTATAAACCTTCGGCGTAGACGACTCTACACTTTATGTGTATTTGTGGTTTGCATATTAATGCTTTGATATTATTACAAACTTTCTTAAATTTAATCATACTTGCTGTATTTACTTTCTATTTCATGCAATTATTACTTCTATTGGGTTTTATTAATTAAATACTATATTTCTTTTTGCAGTATCCCGTCTAAAGGAGATTATGTACAGGGTACTTCATAATGTAACATTAGTTACCTTTCAACAAGATATTTCTATGAATGGGATATGTGATAGTACAGTCATCAACAATGTCATTTATTTATTGTACAAGATTTGAATAGGAGTAGCTACCGGGGTTTTCTTCTTGATGTATTTATATTGTAATTGACTCTACCCTTGCACTATAATTAATGATAATTTAAAATTGATGTATTTGAAATCTTATGTATTTTCCACCTTCTTATAATTACATAAATACAATAGATATAATAAATCTAGAAATGAATTGAGAATAGAATGCAGGGACCATTGTTTGTAAGATACACATATTAAATTGTTTGCCTTTAGATTTTGCTATATTTATGGGAATCGCACATCTGTAAACTGAATTGGGTAAACATCTAGCTTAATCGCCGAGTACTCTTATATTATAATTTGGAATAATTAGTAAAGCAAACTTAATTCAACGGGATTATGATATTCAAAGCAAAGCTCCCTCATAATATATAACCCATCATACAATTTTTAAATATCTCTAATTATCAGCAGTTCCAAAAGCAATATAAAAAACAAAACGCTTTAATTGCATTATAGCTAAACTCATTAAGGCAGGCTCTTAGTTAGATTCTAACATTAATTACTTTAGGATTTTTTATTAAATGGTTTAAAGGAATTAGTACGATTAACTGAAGATACTATTCAAGAAGTTTCCTTAAAGATGCCATCAGTTATGATGCATGTAAAGATTTCATTTCTTTAAATTACATTAGGAGCTGCTAATAATTGTGGATTTTAAGAAGTTGTGTTAGGTGTGTTCGACTAAAGACAGTCGCTGCCTCACTTTCTCAACCTTTATGTGTATATATATATATATGCATGTATGTATATTTTACTACGATTTTAATCTTTATCGTTGAATTTAATCTTGTGCGGATTCTTAAAGCTTTGTCTATTTAATATACTAATAACTTTAGCTAGTTGGTAGCAATAAGTATTCCTTTTTTAGTACCTGTCTTCAAACAATTTTTTATCAAAAAGTTAACCTCGCTTGTCGAAAAATACTTCACTTTTTATTCAATAAATACAACATCCAGTGATTATAAAAATATAATTTGAAGAAGTCAAAGTAACTTGTACAATATTAAGTAACCTTTGAAAAACGCATCTATTAGCTTTAGTAAAAATTATTTCATTTCAGAAATCGTTATTCAGAGGATTCTAGAATCCGAAGGCTGCATCTGTAATCTTAAGTACAATAGTAGCTCCTTCTTCTTGAAAGTATGTGGCAAGTTAGCATAATAGGCATTCAAGCATCTTTTTAATGTAATCAGGTGATAAAATTAGTTGATATAGTAGTTTTCATAGTTAAAAAAAAGACTGCAATGTTTATATGCTATACAAATTACTTAATCTACCTCCTTAGCAATAAATATAAGTGTATATTACGTTATAGTTCGCGCAGAAATTAATTACGTGAATAGCAATATAATAAAAATATAAATTTTGATAACCTAAACTATTACAAAAATGTAGTGTTATGCGTGCTAGCAATAGTCAGCGGGGTCGTGTTAATTCGTGCATATTCTTTAACTAACTACGATGATACCTCATGTTTTTCAAATTAAACAAATAGATGTCAACAAGGTTTTAATTCAAACCAGCAACATCTAAATTAGTGATACACATTAGTTATAAACAAATTGTAAACAGTTGCCTAGTGATAGTACTTACCTTAACGTTTTAACAGCCTCATTTCTTTGTGTCTTGCATACTTCGGGATGCTTCCATTTTTGTAAGGTAAGTTGCCTTCATGGTCCTACGTTAGTCAAGCTTTCAGGAAATTCTTTAAACTACATAGATTATATTTGTATTTATGATTATGCGTAGTAGGCTTTAGTTATTGATATTTATTTAGTATTTAGAAATTAATATCTAATATCTAGTATTTAGTATGCCATTCTCAGAACAATTAGAAGCCTTGATAACCTCAAAATCAATTTAAAGTAGAAATGCTGCCAATTAGCTGTGTTCAAAGAATATAAGAACTAATTACCTGGAATACTATCTTTAGAATAAAGGTAGGGGAAGCCTCTATGCCACGACCTTCAAAATTAAGTAACTTCCTACTGGTGTAACAAGTAGTTTAGCATAATCAAATGTAAAAGCAATAGCGGTTGCCTTAAGATGACATTATGAAGCTCATAATGTTGGCTGCTTAAGAAACTCTAATAAATGCCACCCTTCAAATTGAAGGATAGAAAATAATGGCGTCCTAGCATTTCCCGAAAATCTAATATCTTATCAATCACACCAGTAGATCGACCTGTCTACGCTGGTCAACAATCACGTCATTGAAAAATATGTATAGGACAAGTGAAAAATCTATAAATGCCCTCAAAGTTAAAATTCACAACCAAAGATTTTAAAACGTAACTGTAAAATCAAATTAATTAGATAAAGTAGCTAAGGAAAAGATAAATAAAAATGAATCATTGATTTATAAATGGTTTAAACAACCATGTTAATTAATAATAGAAACCATTGTAAAATATATAATTCCATGAATAAGCTCCATGCATTAGCAAGCCATTATGCATGTGCCTTATCGTGATACCACAAATAAGATATACTGCATGCAGAAAGACAGGTAGGCCACAAATTCAAGCCTAATGAAATTAGTTAGCCAAAACAAGACAAAAATGCATTCGATTTATAAACAAATAGATGGAAATAATAATTATCTAGTTTATAAAAATACATTTCATGTTAATATAAATTTTAAAATGTACGTAAACCGCTATGAAGTTATGTTTACAATTATAACAAAGTAAATAATACCGATAAACATTTCCAAATAGTGTCAAAAATTAACTGCATAGAGACCATCAAAAATGCCGCCTAGAAAAATAAAAAAAATAGTTTTTGAAAATTTATTTTTAATCCACAGTTCTACAGGAGGATTATATTGGAAAACGCAGGAAAACCATATAAATAACCGCAATCTCCAAAGAATTTTAAGAGCGAACTTTTTACGACTGATAAGGAGCTAGTTCCTCTTTGCACGTTTATGAACAATCAATTTTGTTGTTAATTACACAATCTGTCGCAGAATGACCGAACTTTTGCTATACATACCGAAAGTCCGTCAATTATTCAAGTAAATCTAAAGCATAGTTCCTTTGCACTTTGTTTGATGAAAGATAGCATTACTATATATAAAATTTTCCAAGTTAAGCTTTCCAAAACTGATCTGCGAATTAATTTACTAAATGTATTGGGTTGGGTCTATGCTATCTAAGCGTACTAAAACCTCGTTCAGATTAGCATCCTAGTTGCACAAAGTTATACCTGTTGAAATAGGGCAAAGCCTAATGTACTGCCTTTTAAGCACGAAAACTATGAAAGTTTACGTTATCATAAAACATCGGCACAAAGCACACTAAGATATACCAACTATCATTTGTAAACAAACTTAGTATCACAAATTAGCGAAGCTCAGAGATATCTTGTTTGGCGCCATATTGAAATCCATCATTATAGGTCAAAATCACAACGGCGTAAATGAATTCGTTCCAAGTCGACTTAATAGAGGCACAAGGTATTGAACTTGCCTTCTTGAATACGCTAGTTTTAAATAAATAAAAGCAGATATCACGCATTCTTAAACAAACAAATTAAATTCTGCAAATATTTATTACTGAAGGTTTAAAGTTGCCTTCAATTACTATGTATACACCTTTTCGTACATATTTTGGTTATTTAATAAATATACTAAACCTGTTTCTATCTTATAAATGACTTCAAAGGAATCAATGAAATTATTTACTATGTTAAATACAGAATGACCTAATAAAGTTCAACCATTAAATTAGTAAGTAACAAGCCGCGCTAAGCGTCAAGAATTAATTCAAACGAATTGAGCTAAATAATCGAGTAACAATTGTAACATTTCCCAGGGAAAATTTTAAGTAAATGTGACATGCGAAAACAGATTTGCTACAAATCACGCATGTTTCCGATTTTCTATTAAAATTCCTGCAGCTTAAATATATAGACATTTGTAAATATGATAAAGACTTTAAGTGTGCTTTCAAACCAAACGGGAGTGAATTATCTTAAGTTTATTCATTTTTAATTATTGTTAATCTGCTTGAATTGACAGAAATTATACAAAATATAACTTAAGAATAACAAATATTGCGCAATCAAACGCAAGATTTAAACCGTTGATGAATTGCTGGAATTAAATGTATATTATTTCTAAGACATGTAAAATCAGTAAAGAAACAATCTAAGACCATTTTAATTAAAGTCATTAACTGTAATGGAGCAATATTGCACCATGAATAAGTTGAAGCGCGTCACGCTGCAGGCTTGACAATTATTGTATACACGGTTATCAGTGTCATTCGAAAAATAGAGAACTACGATTGATAATTCACTATAGAAGAGAAACATTTCCGATGCAAGTTCTTTGACTGCACTCGTACCGAGAGGTCTTTCATTCAACCTGAATATATACTGAATCAGTATATTAAGCTTTACCTGTAAGGCTAAGCAATATTTTGTTATATTAAAGCGATTTGCTAATTTCAAAGTGCGTATACCGCTTTTCGTAGAATTGTTAAAATTCTAATAATAAAACCGTCATCGTAGTCTTGAACTACTAAAACGGTTCAGCTACTGGAAGGGGAAGTTTCCCCTTTATCCGAAAGTTTGAATTCGACACAAACTGTGTTGCTTTGTAGCGAGCTTATCCGAAATTAGAATACAGGACGCCTTAGATTCCTCCGTCATCTGGTGACCAAGAATCGTAGACGCCGTACCGTCCTGTTACTCCAACGACCTTCTAACCGAGGCTAAATGCGTTGCTGAGTAGCGATCTACTTCCCCACTAAAATGATAAACAGAGCGCCGTAGTTTTATGCTGATTTAGTATCGGAAACAAAGATTCTGTTGTAAATAAAACCTATGGCGTTGTCAAATACAGCCCTGTTGCTGGGTAGCGAAACTTGTTTGACGTACCTAATGTGGTACCTGTCACGAGCGGACCAAGATAGCCTTACCAAAAGTATCCGATTCCTTACGTAAGGAGCCACGCTTGCGGGCGCCGCGGCCACTTACGCTCCCAAAGACATACTGAACTCCGTGAGGCTAAAGTCATAAGAGAAGGAAATACGATCTACGGACAGTGGGGCGCATATTGTTTTCTCAAAGTGATGCGATGCTGAGCGTCTGTTCAAATTAAAATTCCATACCGACGACACATAGAACCCCTTTTGTCATGTAAATGCAATTAATAAACTTATAAATATGTATAATTCATTTTGGAGTGTTTTTTGGATTTATTATTTCTGATTGTCACGAATAAATTATATTTTATGGGTTTTACTTGCATTATCTTTATCGCCGAAGTAACCAATCTGAATCCAACATAAATAAGTGATTTAATAGATAGACAGTTCGTTTCATATAAGAAGTTGATTCAGCATTCACCGACCTCATCGCTTTAATTTGTTAGCCTATTTCTTTAGCAATACCGACCACGATCTGCTGCGCGTGAACTCCAGGATTACCAGGGCTGACCGCAACCTCAGAAAATACAAACTAGTACCTACGAGATAAAATCAAAAACGTAAAATTTAGAGAAAACTGAAAAGTGTTCTCCTGTATCTGCTAATTTTGTCCACAAATCGAACAACGCTGTACGAGAGTCCCAATCGAATTCCCCTTCTTCAGCTGCTGTAAAAGATACCTAAGTCTTTAAGCGACGTTTCAATACTAATCAAAAAGTATTCTTAAGAGAATTCCGTTACCAGCCCGAACTAGACGTCACAATGTATGCTAGTGCCTCATCGTAAATAAATCAAATGTATCGTGTCTGGTTGAGGGGAACATCTTCTAAAATTTCAAACAAGGTGTTCGCCAAGAAGTTGTGGTTCGCTGAATATTGTGAAATTGCATGCGGCCTATAATGTAATGGGAGGAGGACATTTTCAGTATCTACTTTGATCTATTCGTAATAAACATTATATTTCTCATGTATCTTTCAAATGAAGAGAAAATAATTTGAAAATATTAGGAATCCATAAAATAGCCGATATCTAGAAAATGGCCCATTTAGAGACCAATGCCCATTAAAACTTTTCGATTATTTTTGATCGCACTAAATATGAAATATATGAAATATTTTTCGCCTTTTTCTTCACCTCCTATGGAGCGCAATTTACATATACCTATTATAAATGCCGGAAGATATTAATTTTAAGCAGTATAGTTACCTCTTCCAATCAATTGTGTTGCTATAAAAGCAACAACATCAGAGTATAGCCAAAAGAAACACTATCAGAATATATTAAAGGAATCTATACTGCCACCTAGGGCAAGGGTAGTTTTGGAATTCAAGGCTAAGAGGTCCTAGATATAATTTGGTTTGGTTACAGATTTTTGTAAACAAATTGTTACTGCAGAACTCCCATTGAATGAAGTTGATCATTCAATAGAAAAATTTATTAAATAAAATTCTTATAAAACAAGGACTTTTATATTTATTTCAGAATTCCATAAACATTTCATAAAACAAGAAATTTTGTAAAAACGGAGGTTGGTAAAATGAAAGTTATATTGAATTAAATTAAAAATTTAATAGAGAATTACAGGGTGCCCAAAGATACGCGGACCGGGTAAATATTTTTTTTATTAGATAATGGTACATAATATCTGGCATTCCATTTTTGAGCTATATTCCAAAGTTGTATTTTTGCAAACAAAACATTTTATATTGCTTTAAATATTTAAGTGGATACGTTTAAAAGCAAGAGAATGATATAGGACACCTTCGATTGTGTGTTAATTATTGGCCCACTATTTATCTCTAAATTTAGTAAATCGCGATTCTTCTATTTTAAAAGCCCAATTTTGGGATTTTCTATTTTTTCTGCTCTCAATCGATGTATAAGATGTGCCGATGTTTTGATTAATTTATACAGGGTACTTCAAACCAATTCTCAAACATTTTAAACGGAATACCTTGTATATTTTTAAATTTTCGAACTAACATTGTCATAAGCTGTTATGTGATATTCAGTTTATGAGAATTTACAATTACAGTCATTGCTTTACATTTTTTTAGTAAAATTTGTACATATTTAAAAATTAATCTAAGTAACAATAACACAGCCCCGTTGAAAACTTAATATTATCTTAGGTTAATTAGCAATAACATGTTAGTTAGTATTTAATTGTGGATCGAGAAACAAACTGTTGCTTTGAATAAGTTATAACAGACTAATTAAGTAGTAGTAATACTTAGTGTACACTGGGAGAATGACTTCAAACTGCATATATATATATATATATATATATATATATATATATATA
>JAHWXV010684987.1:0-10732 GCA_024586415.1 Phrixothrix hirtus | reverse complement strand
GTTGTTAGTGAACGAGTGGCTAGGTTGCGGTTTACTAACGACGCTATTTTGATAGAGACGGTCGGCGTCTATCGAGTGGCATCTCTGGTCACGGATACACATCTATCCCTGGTCCCCATCCATCCCAGAACTAACTACGTCGAGAAAAGTGCGTAGGCACGATACCCGTCTGTGCAGGCCGAAAAGCATACAGCGATCGCGTGAATTCATATACAAATATTAGGAGATCATAAAAGTAAGCGGAGCTAGGAATTTGCGCCGACTGGCCGTATCGAAGCCGCGGGAGAACTCGATGTAAATTTATATACGCGGGCATTAATATATGCTTTGTTTGCTAACTTAGTATCTCTTATTTATAATGTAGAATGATTTTAAGTTTATATTGATTCGTTGTAACAAATATTAATTATTTAAATTTTGATTATACTGTGAAAATCACTTATTTATTTTTGTCAATAAATTAATATAACCACCTGACCTTTCAATTCCGTCGTTGACCGAATCGAACAGTAAATAAAAGTTCGTTTCGAGACCGAAGTTCGAGCGACGTCATTTAGTGCAAACGACGTCCCTCGCAAGAAAACCTTTTCCACGTCATGCTGGACGTCCGAATCGTCAAATCTGGATTACTAACCACACAAAGAACCACCCCTCACGACTAAGAGCTACCACCGGGTAGAACGCAAGTTCTTAAATTCTTCTTATGCCGTTCAGTAAGGACTGAAACGTCACAAATGCATTGTGAAATAAATATTTAAATAAATAAGTGTATATAATCATCGTAATTTTAGTAAATATAAATAAACATTTTAAAACAATTAACTAGTTTCGTTACAATAGTTTTTGATTTTCATACATTGATTACTTTTTGAGATGCATTATTCACAACTAATACTCCAAGTACTTCCGGTTACTTGATTTTCAAAAGTCTGTTAGAGAAACTCCTTGCATAATATAAAACTAAATTAAGTAGCTAAGAAATATACTAAGTATAAAAAAAATCGTTAGTGCTGATTTCAAGAAAACCGTGAAAATGAAGAATTCGGAAAATATCTAAATATGACAGAAATAAAGTGATACTTCGGGTTATTCGATTTTAACCAAATTTTTGATTTTGCAGAGAAAGACGATTGTGACCCGAAATCTACATTTTTGTTTAGTTATGGCTTTTAGTTTCATAGTTATTGTATTCAGAGTTAACAGTGAAAGTACTTCCGGTTACTCTATTTACGGAAAATTTTCTGAGTAACCGCCTAGATTATATACAAGGGTCTTAAATGCTTAAGAAATACAATTAATTTTAAAAAATCGTTAGAGCCGGTTTCGAGAAAATCTCTAAAAACGAAAAATTCGGAAAATATCTAAAAATGACCGAAATAAGGCGGTACTTCCGGTTAATAAATTTTAACCAATCCTGATTTAGCACACTAAGGTGACTGTGACCTTAAATATAAATTTTCATTTAGCTAGGGTTTTTAGTTTCATAGTTATTTTAATCAGACTTAACAGCGAAAGTACTTCCGGTTACTCGACTTACGGAAAATTTTATGAAAAATTGCTTAGATTATATGAAAATGCATTAATTCAATTTCTACGAAATACAGTAAACTAAAAAAAATCGTTACAGCTGATTTCGAAGGAATTTCATAAAACCATAAAATAACAAGAGTAAAGTGGCACTTTCGGTGATAATTATCAATAATCCTTAAGCAAAATTAATTGTTTTGTACTTTTGACAAACGCATACTCAATTGTTTCTCATCAAGGCTAAGTACATTAAAAGTGTGTTGTCAAAATAGCTGCGAGTATGCATGCAGATTTTATTTTTTTGTGAATAAACCATACCAGATATCCAAAATTATCATAAAAAACATATGGAAGCTCTCAGCCTCCGTATTAAAAATTACTGTCGGATTTAAGGTGGGACATATCCTTTTTCGTACTCTTTCAGTTTATCAATGAAGCTCAAAATTATGTCAAATCATGTTTTATACTCACCAGGAATATCGTACCAAAAATCACGAAAATCGGTAGGCGCGTTCTATGTTTACAAGCGAAACAATATTTTTTCAAAGAACTTTGACGCTCAGTAGCGGCTTAACAACGCGACTTTGGATATAGGTAAGTTTGGTTAAATCGCCTTATTTTGATCCCAGAAATCTGTGGTTCAGCTATGACCAAACATTTTAGAGACATCCTGTAACTATAATGCTATGTACTGTGAATCACGTGATACAATTTGAAGCCAAGAAAAGAGATATAATTCTATTTCTGTAATGGGGCAATAGAGTACTGCGCAGATGCGCAATATTCTTTTATAACCAACACACATAAACTTCTTTTGCTGTAACGATCCGTGTTCATTCAGGACTAAAATCGCACATGCACTTAGATTTTCAGCGTTTCCGGTACGAAAATATCAGATTCCTAACCAAAAATTTATCACTCGCGGAATATTTCTGATTAATATGGAACTAGCCAAAATAATCAGCGAACAAAAGCATGCACTGTTTGTCAGTAACATGTGCGTTGCTAATTTAAGTAAAATTATTTATCGAATATGAATTACATACTACATATATGTATGTAGGTACATATGAATGATGTGTAAATTACGAACGAACTTTCATTAATTGTTTTATTTAAGGCTGATTTGGAATTACGTTTATTTATAAAACGTTATATTTATTTAGTTTCTATTTCAGTGTTGATAACTAGTTGTACCTTAAAAACAATAAAATATGTTCCTAACTAAATAAATATAATAAATGTATAATATCACCAATCGCCAAAAATTACCTACTTTTTTAAATCGAAAGGATGTATTTAATTTTTTTGTATGCGTATATTTAACTGTCATATTGATTAACCATTTACAATATTTTAATATATGTGTACATACATATGTATGTAGATACAAGAAATACTTTTCCATAACTACAATTAATATATTTTTCACATTTTAACTCTTCAAAGTAGTATTAATTTCATTTCCCAAAATTTGCTTATTCAAAAGGAGTTCAAAATCTTGTATTTTGGTTATCAGAAATTTTACTGTGTTTATTTTTCGACAGTTCGTATTACACTTACAATTAATATACAAAGAAGGCAAATCAACATTTCAATCATTTCAAAAATTTGTCTTTCTATAAGTTAGTTATACAGCACACTTAAACGGTTTTTCTCCAGAACCTATGTTTTAGAAACTATTTAAATGTTTTCAATAAGTTATAGCTAAATAAAAGGTGCATTTTGGGTGAACTCGGCAATCGCGTTTATTTTTATTTATACAAATGATGTACATACGAGTAAGCGCTTTTAAGTTTCGACACAAGTGATGTTTCTATAACAAAATAAAAATGAAATCCAATTTCTTCGCAATTGAGAATAGAAATCTCAAGTTTAAACATTAAATACTTGCTTGTGTTTTCCAAGCAATTTTATTAATATAAATGATTATAACCATACAATACATTAACTGAAGTCCTATAAATAAGTAATTTACAATTCAGTTTAATGATTTATTTATTAGCACATCGAAAGTTTAAAATTAAAGTGCGGCAGCGCTATCTATTCTAGTTTATACACCTAAAAACCGTTCGCTGAGATAACAATTTCAAACCGATTTTTGATCGCCCAAATGCATTATATTTGTCGACAACGTGTCAGAAACATGTCAGGGATTGTTACCGCGAAAGAAGTTATTAGATAAATAATTGTTGACGCATGCGCATTAGTATCGATCCATGAGTTTCTTAACATTAGATCGCTTTTTCGGGTTACAATTCCACACACGTAAAGAAATAAGTATTACACAATAAGCATGTATGAATATGATAACACTATGACGTTCTCTTAATTTATCAACCTTGAGGAGAACGTAATGATACGCCATCCAGTGGATATTGATTAAACATAACGATAAATGATTGCCAAATAAGGCGAAGTTCTTTTATTTGTTTATCCAATATACAAGCTTTAAATCTTGAATAAATATAATATTGGGTTGTTGTAATTTTAAGAATTTCAACTCATATTTAATGCAAAAATACAACGGAATTTGTTTAGTAAAGTATCAAATCGTTAAAAATAAAATTAATGTGCGATATATTAAGCGTTTTCAGTAATTTTAAAATATTAGATAACATAAAAATTTTCTAGCCGATGTCTCTTATAAATGTAAGCAATTTCTTATTATAGCAATGTCCCACAATGGTAGAGATGTAGCTAATTTCTTAATATCGTCTTTGTGAGGCTAAAATAGTTAAATTGTTAGTGGATTTTACTAGTTAATATTATATGTTCATACATGGGACTATTTTTAGTTTATGAAAACTCTGCCAGTAACAAAAATAAATTACGAAAGTGCTCAAAATCACTTTCCATGTTGCGTCTTCAAAGAATTAGTAGTGATTGAAATGCCATCTAACGACAGTGAAACGTAATTCTAAAAAAAATTCCCGCCTTAAGATTCGTTCACACACGACTTAGCCAGACCGGTAAATAATTGGAAGCAAATAAATTCGTTAGGTTTGTATCAGATAAATTCGAAATAGTGTAAGTGGATACCATCGCGGAAGGCATCAAAAACGACAAAAAAAGCAATTTTACTAGTAGTTTGTTGATTTATTAATTTTAACTCCCCTCCCTATGGAAGTATTATGGTTTTAACAATAAAGCTGATTTATTACAGTATACTAAAAAAACTGTAGAAAAGTTCAGTGCAGAAAATTAATATTAATAAATAAAAATTTCATTATACCGTGGAGGGGGAGTACGAGATAATGAACCATTCGTTTTTCATTGTACAACTATACAATTAGAATGGGATATTTCAAACTTCACGTATAAATACATTAAAAATTTCACTAGCGTTCAATACAAATTAATTGGTAAGATGGCCGATAAGTCACGGCAAACTGTCGAATAGAGAAGAGTATTATTGTTATACAGGGACATTTCCGTGAGCATTTGAACACATCGTGGGGTCCCGCTAAAAACACAAACTATAAATTGTCACAGCGATTTGAAAATAAAGAAATACTGTTAGAACCCAAATTACAGTGTCTTGCAAGATCAGTCATCGGAGTGGCAAAGCAATGTAACCCGAGGAGTCAACAATAAAAGCTGCAGTTGAACTTGGAATATCTTGTCGCTTTATTTACCAGATTCTCAATTCGGGCTTTCATTTGTTCCCGCGTAAAACGGAACAAAAAACGAAGGGGCAAAGTAGATGGCAGGCATGGTTCTCAGATAAAACTTATATTCACCTGAATGACGTAGTAAATAACAGAATCTCAGATTTCGGACTGAGAAATGACCAGATAACTTTAGGTAAAAGCACAAACACGACGAAAAAGTAAGTGTTTGGATTGTCTTGTTAAGCCATGGCGCAATTTGGCCTTCCTTCTTCGATGTCAAAGCTCTTCGGTATAAGTTTCTTCCGGCTTTGTGGTACACCACTAGATGAATGATGAAGCTATGGTACACATAACTGGATGAAACATTTGGTGAACATATCTGACCGTTTCCTTTAATCTTATTAGTCTGCAAAATTTGGCACCTCACGCCCCTTCTTTGAGAATTCTTGTTTGGTTTTTGATTGAGGCTATACATTATGGAAATCTTTTAGCCCTAATAGCTTCAATTGCTATGAGCATCAATTTTGCTAAACCTGGAGGAATTTCACTATCAGTAGAAATTTTGAACGTGCCAAACATCACATTGACAAGGGACCTGCGATTTTACATCTTTACTCAAAAAAAATATATGCTAAAAAATATATCGACTTCGGCTTCTTTTGCATCCGCGTCCCTTGGGCGTAGAAGCAAACATGCTAACTACTACACCAAACGTTAACTGTTAAATCACAATCCCCGAACGCTAATGAAACTTAGAAACCATATCGTGTAAATCTGTAGTGCCACGAATGAAGATCTATGATTAGTGCAGGATATGAACGTTCGTCTTGAGGAGGTAGCGCAACAAAACAAATGGTTCAACATTTCGTGCGCTACCTTGTATATTCAAGGATGATGTAATCTGAGTCACGAGCATGGCTTTGATATGCTCTATTACTTCATTTGTAATACTTTCCTTCTTTTGTTTTTAAGGGCATAGAGAATTTTTTTTACCCTCATGATTTCGACAACTATGTACCAACCATTGGTAGGGGGTTTCATCATAACATTGACATGGGGCTAAGGATTTTATTTCCTTATCTATGAAGGCAAATTTTAAAATTTTCAGCAACGACTTCCATCGGATTTGAACCTGCGTTCTTTGAGCTTAGAGGCAATCATGTCAACCCCTAAACCAGAAAAGCCAATGATTTAAAATTCTCAACTATAAACCTTCATGTGATGTAAGAATTTTCGATCGATTTTTAGGAAGTTGGCGCAAATGATTTTGTTTGGAAAAATAAATAAATAAGATATTGTTTTATGGTTTAATGAAAACTGGCGTTGACTATGTTATTTCTGGAATTCTGATTTTCTTTTTTATAAGAATTTCAATTACGACGTAAAAACATGCCGAAATCTTTCTTGCGCATGAAAGCCTTTCTGAAAATTGAATAAAATTCGGCTTCGAAGTTAAAGCTTACTGTGTGTGACGTCGAATAATCGTTTCCTCTTCGCGTTTAGAGCCCAGCTGCCGGTGTATATTCTTTTGTATGCAGGGCGACCTAAGTGCTATTTGGGATTACCACAAGTTCTGCTCGGGGATTGACTCAAGCTGGAACGCTGGGCAGTAAAGCCTGCTGGGCCCTTGTTCTTGGAAATGCGCTACACTGTTTTGAAGGGGTAATCGCCATTTCCCTTTAATGATCTAATCACTAACAGTGAATTTAACTACCACCAGGGTTAAATCTAACGATCAATACTCAGTTATTATATTTGCTTGACTGACGAATTAATTACTGCTTGGGAATACTTGCATGTGTTCGCAGAAATAATAATATTCAAATAATCTTCATTTAAAGAGATCAG
The DNA here is from genome assembly GCA_024586415.1 of Phrixothrix hirtus. Lineage (NCBI taxonomy): Eukaryota > Metazoa > Arthropoda > Insecta > Coleoptera > Phengodidae > Phrixothrix > Phrixothrix hirtus. The sequence goes on along the minus strand of JAHWXV010684987.1, from coordinate 3,743 downwards.
ATTTAATTAATACAAACCGTATTTTGTATGATGCTTGTACGCGCATTTAATAAACTTGATAAGAAATTATATTCCTGATAAAGATCTTTGTTATCCTTGAAAATGAATTTAAACGTTGCAAATAATTTTAAGGGAAAACTCGTTTGATTGATCAAAAAGAAACCCCTCATCTGTTAATTTTAATTAAATACTAATATTGTTATTTTAAAATAATTGAATTATTCACCCTAATTTCAAATTATATATTGTTTACGTATCCACTGATTTATTACAATATATGTATAACATTTGCTTATTAGTGACTCATTTCCTATCATTATCTTTAGTATATTTTGTCGTACGAACATTTGACAAACTGATAATTGCATATTTGTGATCTAGGTAACCCAAAACGCCAATCATTTATAAATGTGTTGTAACATTAACTGTTCTTGTACCATAGACTAGGTAAGTGTTTGCGAGGTTTTTTAGGATGTTGTCACTGTATGCTATTCTATTTCAACGACCATTACCACCATTACATGGAAGCTTATTCTAGTTAATGTTCCTGCATACGTTTTTCCATTCCCTTTAATTACTAGGTAAGTATATGAGCTCGTGGCGCTCTCCCAACCGATCCCGTTAACCGTTGTTGGTTTGTTTCTGCAAGTACCGGTCGCGGTACCTTCTTAATTTGACCAACCACGTTCTATGATGAGTTGGCTGTCCTGTCGTACGAGATTTATTCTGAAATCAACCTTAAGACAAGAATAAAATATATTGAGAATTAAAACAAGTAAATGCTAGACTCAAATAACTTCCCAGAATCAGACGTAATTTACTATGTTAACAAATGTCTTTCGACTGGAGAAATCATTGTTTAATTTGAAAGTTGTCACCTAATATATTTTGAACTTATTCGTGAATAAAGAATGCAATTTTTGAAGAAACGTCCACCTTATTAAAAAATGGTTTATTAAACACTATATGACTGTATATATTTAAATGTATTCCGTGAGGTGTGAAGCTCACTGCAAGCGCTAAAAGTAACATTTCCTTCGTATTTAATACAATTTTTTTTTATAATCGGTATAAAATATTAAAAGGAACCACCATGTAGCTATGCAAAATGAAATTTGAAAAAGAAGGCAGTGGTAGTGGCTTCTGACAATCTTTACAATGTTGATAAATGAATAATTCTTCTGCGTGGAAAAAATGTGACGATTTAGCAAATAACAGGAGTTTGAAAATGTCAAAATTTCGTAGACGAATAGCTTATAGAAATAATACCTTCATTCTCTTGCATAAAATGGTATGTTTCTAAAGAACCAAGTAAGTTTTCGTTGCACATGCTGCTATATACATTTGTAAAATGCCGTTTTATCACTTGAATATGTTCGTTCATACAATCTAACCAAAAATACCTTTATGTTATCTTGAATAGTTTTTGTTCCAATCCCATACCATCCTACCCTCTTATGGAATATCGCCAAAATATTTTCACCTTAGGAGACAATATCATACACAAAACACTCAATTCGTTCTTTAACATAGTCTGATCAAAAATATATCATCTTTCAAACTTTTTTTGTTCCATTTTTACCGATTACTTCCAAAAAATTGACCACTCAAGAGAACTTCTTTAATTCGTAACCTCCAAATTTAATAGTAATCCATTACATCATCTTTGAATTATTGTGGACGAAACGATCGCGGCCATTTTTAAAAAATCGGAAAATAAGTCCATAAAAAAATTATACCACTCTACATAGTTAAATATATTCTTTCACATAATGTGATTAAAAATATATGTTATACTGGAAAAGTTTTCTTCCACCACCTACTACAACCATCCCATTGACCTATCACGACCAAAAGCTTTTTAACTCTTGATAACATCATTTGGTTTGTACCGTCCAAATTTAAAAGCAATTTGTTAAATCGTTTTCGAGCTATCATGAATGGTAAATCGAGAACAGACGACAGGCAAATAACACGCTAAAATTAGCATGAACGTGGGGGACTTCAAAATGTGAAGATTTATTGAAGTGGACCAATGTGAAACCTTAAACCATTCTTATAACTTCCCTATACTAGCCATATTATCTATTACCCACAAAGGGTACTATTATCTAGTTTTTGACAAAATTACTCCTGAATTAAGGCATTTGTAATATCGTGGTACTAACTTCTGCACGCCTCCGTGAAATAGGCTTTCTGCTTGAGAGCTCAGCCATCACCAAATACCGTCGCCAACAACACTTTCATCTTTGCGAGATCTAAGCTACATTCTAGGGTTATCAAACTGTTCGAGCAATATTTGCGTGCATCTATGGTCAATATGCCTCACCCCACCCTTCGAATCTTATAGTTTTGTAGTTCAACCAAAACAAAGGGAAGGGCCAAAATTCGCCTCACTTCCGAAAAGATCAGTACCTATAAGGTCTTCCGTTGTATACTTGTCATCTAGTGCAGTATGCCCCCTCGGATTCAATCCAAATCAGTACTCATCGTGTGACATGATGATTTCGGTGTAGGCTTATACAGAAGTCAACGTCTCAATGACCTGTTTTCTGGAATCTCTGGAAAGCTGTAACAAGGCAGGATTCACTCTTTCTCTAGGCCTTCTCTGTTCATTCATCTTGAAATTTTTGACATCACACTTTTCGCGCTAGGGGCCTGTCAGTAACACTCCCTTATAGTCCAAAAACACTATAGCCATAAGTTTTTTATAGGACGAATGTTTAAATTTCTTGAATTTATTCCAGAAATACGTACGCAGCCAGTGATTTGATTGTTCCTCTGTCTCCACATTCATAAACTAATCTCACATTTCGTCGTCTGTCACAATTCTGTGCGATAACCTATTGCCCTCCTCGTGGAAATATTCCAAAACCTGCAACATAGTCTCCATTTGCAACGTTTTCTGAAGATCAGTGAGGATTTTGGACATTTATCTTGAATAAAACTTGCAATACTCTAAAACTAAAGACACATTCTTCAACTATGCGCAAGTTTTAACCACTAATGGAGCACAATGTTTGAAGTAACCTAAGAAACCTAATTTCGTCAGTGAGTTCATAATAGCTGAAGAAATTTACCAGCCTCTCATTCAAAAAAATCAACAATCGCCAAAAACAGCCTTGTATGTTCGCTGTCCTCGAAATTTTCAATGTAACTCTTTCATATAACCCTCACCCATAAAGTTTTATCCGTACACTTCACTCATCTTTGATTAATTACAGAAAGCAAATAACACCGCAAATCTTGTACTTAGTGAAGGATATGATGGTAGTCTCACTGGTTTTCTTCCCCCACTCTCACGTGCAAACCATTCCCTTCCAACAACCGCCAGGTATCAATCGATTTCCCTAAAAAGGACAGAGCGTTGGAGCCGACCCAGATGTTTCCATTTCGCTGCGAGCTTGTCGAGAAGTTGCCTTCTTCAAAGAGCTGGATTCTTGAGGATCCCGATTGCCTCACATGTGGCAACGAGAAGACATGAACAGCAAATGCGCCTCATTTTCGTTTAGGCATCGGTAAGCTCCTGAACCCCTTTTGGGATGTGTTAACTCACTTCTTCTTTACTAAAAGTTCGGTGACATAAAGCAGATTTCTTCGCTCGCTGTCCAAATTATGTAGGGTGACGAACTTCAACACGTCATTGTGTAACGTTTACACGACCCTTAAGAATAACGCGAAACGCGATTCAAAAGAATTCAGATTAATTCTACGCATTTTACGCGATATTCTGAAATACGGGA
>JAHWXV010684963.1:0-12257 GCA_024586415.1 Phrixothrix hirtus | reverse complement strand
CAAATAAAAATCACAATAATTGTTCAAAGTGGTTGCCGTTAAGTTGTATGCATGCTTCACAGCGACGAACAAGTGAATTCTGTGTACTGCGCAATTGCTCGGGCCGTTAACAAATTTCTGCAGCAGCTTGATGAAGTCGATTTATTAAATGTTCTTGACTTTCGATTGGAATAAAGTAGACTTTTTTCTTCAGACAACCTAGATAAAATTCTAGCGGACTCTTAAAATTTGTGGGCAGACGACTGTTTTTCATTAATTATTTAAAAGACTTATTGAATGACTTTTTGAAGAAGTCACACTGAGAAACTTTTTGATAACTATATTTTATATTTATGTACATGCCGATTATTTATTTATATGTATTTTTGTATATTGTTTACATATATTATTTACATATTTGCATGCGTCTTGTTTGCTTATACATCGTATTTTAATTGGGCGCCTTAGGCAGACTTTGCCGTATATTTATATTTGCATACGTATATAGTGGGTTGCGTTACTTTACCGTATCGGTAAAGTTTCTTTGTAATTTTTTTAATGATATCTTGTTTGGTTATCGGGGATTTAATTGAGCTTTTATTCAGCTTCACGCTATTTTGCCAATTTCTTTCTTTGTGACGTCTTGAGAGCTTTTCAAAGCTCCACGTTGTTCCGCCATTTCTTTCTTGCGACGACTTTCGGTTAATTTATTACTTTGCTCATAATAGTTCAATCTTTAACCTCTATAACTAAGGTCGGCATAAGATACGTTTGCGTTTTCTAGTCCAATTGGCCTTCAACTAGCTTATTTTCAGTCGGAGGTTTATGGGTGAATTCGTACGTGCTCGATGTTACAGCTAATAAGAAGGCAAATATTTGGCGGTATTGTATAGCTACTTTCGAGTGTAGCTGTGCATATTATCAATTTTGTTTATTTTACTCCTGCCTGTATAACTAGGCAAATTCTAGGTTAGTCGATCGATTCAAATAAACAAATATGCATTTTTATACATATATTTACAACTATTTATCTCATACTACTCGGCATTCTATACAGTGATTTAACATTCACATTCGATGTGTTGCTTTGGGTGTCAATTATTTGTTTCATGCAATTTATATCAATGGAAATTAAGAAAATATATGGGGGTCAGACTAGCTAATTAGTATTTGTAACGAAGGTAGTTAATTCTATAACGTAACTTAGAAAAAGGAATTGAATAACGTCCAGAGACCTTTTCATACTACTTCCAAGGATATAACAGTGTTTGTTGGGCAAATGAAAAACGTCCGTTCACATACAAACAATGTTTTTATCGATTATATTAACTATAATTAATGACAATTGAAAGACGTCCAAGCGACTACGTTTATAGTCAAATTTGAAGGGGGGGTGGGGTGCAAAGCCTTATTGTAACCCTTAAGATCACACTAGGTTCAAAAGATTCTACTAGAGATATCAATCCAGAAAAAATTCCTCAGATTTATTCTCTAACAGTAATTCGTAAGATTTGGCGAAGTATTTGTGAATCGGAGGATAACGGATTATTAAAAGATAAGGCTTTTTGAGAACTAGAATGTTCTGAATTTTCCTGTTTGCAGTTGTAATATTTATACTACTTCCTTATCATCTAACAGTAAATTGTTGGATAAGGTGTATGAATATTTAATTTGAAAATGTGAATGTGTATGCCATTTATGTGTGGGATATTGTTTTCATAGTCGGTTTATTTACATTTTTAGTTACAGTTTTCTATTTAACATTAAAAATTCATTTTATTCTTAAACACTAGATGGCCTTAATGGTATTAACCTATTAATGAAATAATTTCAACTTTAAAATTATATGATTTAATTAATTAATTCATTTATTACAAATTAGTAAAGGTTTTTTAATCAATTTTACTTATTCGATAAATAAATGATGTGTTACCAATTCTTATCTATTTAATTAGTTACATATATCAACAATTTTATACATAAATTTGGACTATGATTATGTAAATAAACATAATTGGGAACACGTGACAACTGTACTTGGTGCATCAGGGGACGGTAGCTACCTGATTAGCTTAAATTAAAGTGAAACCGGTCCTAGTCTGCCCTCTGATGCATCAAGCCGAGGCCATCGATAGTACAGGCCATTCTTTACTGCACATTTAATGACAACGAAACAAAAAATATATGAATTGAAATATAGTAATAATTTAATTAATGTAATGTAATATCAATTGCACAGAAATGAAAACAAAATAACGAAATATATAAAAGAACAAACCGAAATAATATACGTAGATAAATTTTAACATCATGAACATTTAAATTATGAACATCTCGTTAAAGTTCTTTATAAACAAAATATAATCAAAATTGATTAACTTTAACTGTTGTCCTGAATACAATTATTGAGTCCGTTTAGTAAATTATAATTATTATTTTAAATAACTGTGATGACTGTTAAATTTATTTGCTTGTAAATAAAATGTATCAACTGCTAAGCTATTTCATGGTGACGCATAAATTGATTTATTTAAAATGATGAAAATAATTTTCGATCATGCTTTACTGGAAATACGAAAAAAATTAATACCAGTCGTTTTCAAATTGCTGGTTGTTTTGGAGAGAATCTGATATACGCTCAAATATGACACTAATTAGATGTACTTTAAACAATCGGTGTACCTGCGGCAGGGTTTTTGTTTTTCTTGATTTTGTGTTATATAATTAGTCATTATTTTTCTATTTGGAATAATTGTTCAGTAATATATTGACCATTATATTCAAACCTTCTTGAATAATGTTGCTTAAGTTGTAGTAAAAGACATCATTTATCTCTAAAATTTTGAAAATTACCAAAACAAGAAGAGGTTTCTAATTACGACTTTAAATAGCAAGTTACGTCTACTTTATTATGCTTACACAAGGCAACTAGTGCAGAAATTGGTCTACGTGGGCTGATTCACAGTGCAAACGCTTGGAGACTCGCCGGGCTATATTATCCATGGCATCAATCAAACATAGATTGTGCCATTTTTGCAATTTAGAAAAATCTTTATTAATGTGAAATTTTTCGTTTGGACATTATCTGATCCAAATTTGAATTCTAATTCATATGAGTCTTTGTATTAAGCTTTCATACTATTTGATTTTGACAAGTTGATAATCAATGCAAATTTTTAAATTTGTTATTAAAAGGATATAAGACAATGCTGGAATATGTGAGTACTGTTCACGGATCCACTCCACGCTGAAAACTTCAAATACTTTTCTTGCTTGTTATATAATAACTACTTAATGTTTTAGTGGTCTTAATTGAATAATGGGTTGTAGCAAATGATTATGTATGCTATTATTTAATTCTACATCATCTTTACACGATTAACGCTGGGTGCAATTCTGTTAATTAAAAGTTAATAACCTTGCGCTTTTCCAGAAGTCTGTAATAAGAATTTGTTGGTTATTATTATTAAATAGTAGGTAAAAAGGATCATTACTGGATAGGCTGACTGTTACCGTAGCTTTAACTGCTGTTATTGAAAATAATGGCAGTTTCTCTAATTTAAAAATGAGATAATTAAAACGTATTAAAAAGAACTGCCTGATATAATTCAAGAAAGCAATATTAAAACAACATTTCAAATGTTACCTATTGAAGAACAGTTTTGTAAATCACAGATGTTAGTACTATTGGGTTTAAAAATACACCTGAAGTTGACATTTAAGGTTATTCGGATATAGGTATAATTTAATAAACTTAACTGTAAATATGATCCTATTTCACGAAGTTGTCGTACTCTGCGCCATTTTGCATACTATATTTTGCTATTTAGAAAAAAAATTCTAGTAAGCTTTTTTATTCTAGTGGATGAATTAAATCTTTTGACGCAATTAAATTTAATACTTTGGTCCATATTCACACAGTGGACCAACGAAGTAATTATAGTAATAGTTTAAAAATCAAACAATCTTGCCCACAGAAATTTATTTTATTTGATAAAATATCTACGATATATGTTTCACCGATTAAGGCATTTTCAATTAGAAATATGAAATTGCAGCCAATTGTAGAAATAGGACATTAAATGATTAAAAACAGTATTGATATATTTTTAAAATAATAATAATTAACAAATTAATTAAAATATAAAAATATAGAAGACTATGTAATATACAAAAGTGTACGAATCTTGGTGGTCAATACATATTAATGCAGTATGAAAGTATTGAAAATGCCTTAATCGGTGAAACATATGTTGTACATATTTTATCAAATAAAATAAATTTCTGTGGGCAAGATTGTTTGATTTTTAGACTATTACTATAATTACTTTTGAAAAAAGTTCAAAGTAAATATTTAAGTTTTTTAGCTATGACGTAAATACGTTTGAAGTTTCATTAATTTTTCACGGGAAAACTGCTGAATTTTGGACCATGGTTGTATACGACTTTTATTTGTGTTGACGGTCCCCATCACCTGTTAAAAGAAAAGTTGTACACCCTATATAATCGAAATACAAATATAATCCTAGTTTGCTTTTATAAAAGTTTTAAGCAATTAATATTAATATTTTACTCCAGTTTGATTAAAATTTATTTATTTTGCTTTAAATTTTTCAATTTCCATATGTTTGAAGGATACTAATGATAAGTAGTCGTTGTTTAAACAAAGTACTCAACGGTAAGTTTAAAAATAAAACTTTTATGCCAGAGAAATTCAAATCAGTTTTAAGAGCTTCATTTTGCTTGATTAAGAAGATACTTTGATCTTTAGCGAACAAAATAAGTTAATACCATGACAACGATAACGTTGAAATAGAAATTATAAAAGAACAAGTCTCAGCGGATTTTTTCTTCATATAAATTACTTTTTAATGTTGAAATAAAGTCATCTTTTCCCTCGACTTTAATCCTTTGATGTATAAATAACTAACTACGGTTTTTGTTTTTGACATTTACGGCATCTCGTTCATTTTATTCTTCAGAATATAGTGAAATTATTTTTGTTTGGAAATTTTATCCAATAAGTACGAGTAAAAGGCTAAAATTAAATTAAAAACTGAGATTCAGTAACTAAATGAATAATATCAGTTGGTGCATAAACATACTGAAAGAATTTCAAAATTGTTGCAGGCAATTACTAGGTCTATGTAGAGCAGTTTTGAAAGAATTTAAAAATATGAAATAGAATCGCATTTGGGAATGAATAGCAGAACTCTTTTTTAACCAAAAACACTATAACCATAAGCTTTCCTGGCATTATTTTGAATACAGTAGAATCTCGATAATTAGTCAGTGTTGAGTGGATGAATTATAGAATATGACGAATTACAGAATAAAACAAATATTTTATTTATACAGGTATGATTTTACCATTACAAGTAAATTTAATACGAAAATACACAGGGTGACCAAAAAGTAACCGGAAACACGAAAACTGTGGATATTTAGTAAAACAAACTTTCACGTGTATTTTTTTTCAAATAGTTCTTGAAATATGTATTAACATAATAAATAATTTTGGTAGCAAGCAACATGCAAAACGAAACAATAAAAAGAATTAGTGTTTTTAAAAATTAATTATTAAATATCAATGACTTACTTAAAATTGTTTTACGTTATTTCAAAGAAAGCAAACAATGCTAATAAACTTTTATAGAGCAAACTGCTACAAACACTCCTAAACAAAAATTACGTGTTTTTATAAGCAGTATTAAATTACAATAGTACACTTTTACTATAGTGCAATTCATAATTCTGTTACAACTATATTAAGTAAATAAGCAACTGTAACGATAGCAATTGAAATAGCTTTAGCGTTAAGAAACCTTTAAAATGATTATGGCATCGGGCCTAAATTAATAACTTAAATAAATATCGTTCGCGGTGATGAATTTTAAGAGGCGAGGAATTGCTGAGAGACAAATTATAGCTGAGGAAGAATTTCATATAGGTTGGTAGTAATGCATCGAAGTTTTGTTTCCAGTCTTTGATCTTCGTTCTAAATGGGCTGTTATAATTAGAGAATAGCTTGTTTCATTGTATGTTCGTCGGTCAACTCTTGGGGCACTCACTTAAGCAATCCTGATGTAGTTTAAACTATAAAAATAAGAGTAGTTTCATTCGCCAATCAGCTTCATTTATCAAGGCCGATGTGCTTATTATTATCATTAAAACACATTTGTTGTCATATTCAATTATTACATATCACTTTGTGACCTAATATAGATTGCCTCGTATTTTAAAAATTTATCATAAATGTTAGTGACTGCCTCTTTTATAAATATTGAATGATTCAATTTTAAACGCGCGCCTTAAATTTATTTTATTATTACAAAGATTGTCATACGTCAAGGAGAACAAATAGAGTTTAGCATTTATGGTAATCTTACAAAAAGTATATTCCGATAGATTCTTCTCCAAAATCTTCGAGTGGGGTTGAATCGTTATTTTCACAAATTATTGCAGATTATTCGATTATTAATTTAGAACGGAGGAGTATTTTTTGTCAGTAGCGGAAATGGCGTTACACTACTACTAATGACGAATCCATGTTTTTAAGGCTACATTCAAGATACGGATGGGATGTCACTTTTTAGTGAGTAATAATTCTAAGAAGCCAAATTTTTAAACACACCATTGACTATGAGATATGATATTGATTTCGATTGATCTATCCAGAGACAGTTAGAATTGAGACATACTTTTATATATTTCACTTAATTGCAGGTTTTACAAATTTAATTTATTGCTTTAACGTGAATATTGCACTTCTTGAAAGTAATTAAAAATTGCTATAACTAAATTGGAAAAGAAAGACTTAAATCACATATCAGGAAGTATTTTACAAATAATTAAGTCAAAACATTTACCAAAAATGTTGAAGATTTTTATAAATATTAGCTGAAAGTTTTTTTGTTGGCCAACAATTGGTAATGATTACTTAAGTTGAAAATAGTAACAGATGAACAGCAAGTTAAGTAAGTGAAATAAATAATGCTCAAAAGCTTTTCTTTCCCGTACTGGATTACAATAATAAATATAATATCAAATTAGATTAAATATACACAATCACTTTAAATAGCTTTTTTATAGCTTCATTGTAAACTGAATTGTCATATTGGTGCTGCTTTCATTGAGCTTAATATCGGAGATAAATATTTTCTTCAAGCCGTTGCGTTTGTTTGTGTTTTTAAGTTCAGGAAATTCTTGTTCGATTAGCAAATTAATCATAATCTTTGGTAACGTTTTTTCTACAAGTATTTGTTATTTTAGCACCACCGCCTCCCTCTATAGTTTATATAATTACAATTTCTTTAGCATACTTTAATAGAAATAAATAATTTACGAAACAAGGATTCTAGGAAAACATTGAAGCTTGTAATTAGTACCAAAACTTAACATTGAGTTAGATTTTGGTATCTATTTAGAGCTGCAAACAATGAACTACATAATATACTTAAAACTTCTAATATTTAATGATATATAGTTTTGGTCAATGTTAAATTTTATAAGTACAAGCCATGATGGAAATAATTAATTGATAACGATTTATGTAAGGAAAACATTGTTTCTGGTTAGGAAATTTCTTGGGTGATTTAGGTACAGTAGCAGCGAATACACCTTATTTAGTTGAATATTTATCCTAAAAAGCAAACATGGGCAGATTCTGCATGGAAGTAGATTTATAGGACACGAAATTCGAACATTTAGAACTCAAAAATACATTTAATTTACCATCATCTGAATGTTCAATATTCAATATTCATAATTTATTTACTAAGTAACAAGAATTACTGGTAGAAGTGTTCCTCTTTTAATATAGCTCATGAACAACCGAGTGCAACAATATAGCTGAAATGTAAATGAAATTGTGCGAGGGGAAGGGAGAGTTGGTATGACGTAATCACATGGCCAGGGTTTAAATCTACTGTGGGAGTCCACCTCTCTCATCACATAATCGATTATTGAGTTTTGAATACTTATGGTTTTATAATTAATTTATAAATAGCTTCCATAAAAGACAACACAGTTATAATGCCTTAACAAAATTCCATCTATCTATAATAAAGTAAATCATTAATCATTTTTAATTAAAAGTTACAAGGCAGCGGAAGCACGTTATAGGTTGTTCTTTGCCGTGCTGAAATCAAAACTGTTCGACCTCTTGAAGACAAGGTCAAAAATTAATAGAAATCCAATTATATTAAAGTACTATATTTCGATGGATAAATTCAAATCTAAGGGCACAACTGAAATTATTATAAAAATCAAAATCACAGCTTTAAGCCTATTACATAATGATGGTTTTAAATTGTTATATTTATAATAAATATATACTCGAATTTTGTTCTTAAGAAAGGAATACTACTTATTGTTAGTAGGCATCACCAATAGCTTTAAAATGTTGCATACTAGTTGTAGTTTATACAAGTATTTATTAATATTAGGTAAACACATATTTAGCTTAGACAAAGTTAAATCCCAACAGATGGGGATTGAGTAAAATTTCCATTAATTATGCAACCAATCATATACCAATGACAACGACAATAATTCACTTATTAACTGACAATTTATATGAAAACAACTTTGGACAGGTAAAAGGATAACTAAAATCCTGAAATGTATCTTAAGGATAGCAGAACCAAAAACAGGATTTATTTTATTTTTAAGACGATTTAAAAAGTTTTGAATTTAGTATTGATAATTATTACCGTAGTGATTCAAACCGATAACACAACGTTAGACAATACGAAGTTAGCACTAAATCGTTTACTACAAATGTATTTACGTGTTTCATTTAGAACAATGAGTTTAGATTGAATATTTAAGCCATTAAGAAGTGCCATTGTCTTTAAAAAAGTATTTTTCAGCAAATTACTACAATTCACATTGTATTTTTAATGAATATCTTTAAGCAATTCAAACTATGCATTCTAATTAAATACTAATATTTATTTATATAGGGTTGTCTTGAAATGGTTTCAAAGATTTTAACCATTTATTCTTTACGCCCCGTATATTCATAAAAAAACAACAACAAAAAAACAGTTTCAATTTGAGCATAATCGAATTTAGAAGATTCTTGCCAAACTTGTTGGGAACTTTTGCTATACAATATTTATAACCAGAAGTTTAATTTTAATTTGTGGAGAAATGACGCACGTTTATTCCAAGGTCAGCCCTGCTGATTTTATAGATTATTGTGGTTGAATTAAGTCTATCCAACATTATTTAATTTTTTCAAACTTTCACACAAGATACAAAAATGTATCCCAAAGCAATTTTTTCAAAACGTTTTTTCGTCGGAAATATTAAAAGCGAACTATACCCGTAAAAAAGCGATTCTTCTCTTTATCGGTAGCACCTACAACCTTATAGATTTCATTAGTGCTTGAATTGAATACGTTATAATGTGTAATTAGTACACTATGCTTTTTCAGCATTTTAAACATTTACGTTAAATGAAAAGTAAGATTCTAACTATAGTTTAGTGATAGAGGTTTTGTATTTAAAACATATGTACGTACGTTAACATGCTTTTTACGCCAATGCACAATTTAATAAATTACAATTAAATTTGCAATCTTTCGGAGTAACTGATTTTTAATTTTTATTTAAATAAGAAGATTCCGTTTATAAGTCAAATTATATCTTTAATGCTTTTAATACAGCTTTCAAATTAATTTTAAATAAAAAGGTCATTTTGTAGTAGGTTAAGCACATACAAATTTATTAGAAAGTAAATCACGGAGTGTAATTCAATTCGTTGTTATAGGTATGTTATGTTGGGAATTGTACTCGACATTTTTCTTAGTGTCAGTGTCAGCGGTATATAAAATGTTATCGTATGCAACGATTTTGAAAAAAGGTCTTAACAGAATTTAATAATTTCAAAATGTGTCTCTCTTAATAGGTAGAGTAACTAATTTATTATCTGCAACTACTTCGACAAAACCTTGTATTGCAGCTTCAGCTGTAAATTTGAAACTATCTAGCAATCCATAATGCCGAGGTCTTGTGTGTTGCATAGTATTTTCCGTTCCCAGCATAGAATACACAAATATCGTTCAGCATAACCGTCTTGGACTTAATGGTACTCATTCCATATATTTTAATCCAAGCTCGATTTTTCTTGAAAACCTCGGAGGCCTGCTTGTTAAAGAAGACCTGCACAGTTTCCATAATAGCGCGATTGCTTTTTGAAGTAATTCCCAAATTTGCTGTTTTAAAGATCAGATGAGTACAGTGAACGCTTTGTTATTTGAAAACCAATATTATGGAAGTGTTTTGCAGTAATATAAGTAAACAGCAATATCAAGAACTAGTATTATATAATTTTGAAACCAATTTAACAACCAAAGATTGTTATGAAGAAATTTTTAGTGTATTTGGTGATGATTTGTATATTATTGGAACCGTTGGGGGGTGATGCAGAAACTTTCATCTTGGTGATTTTGACTTACAAGAAAATCCACGCTATGGGTGACCTAGGAAAGCGGTATTTTTTTGGGTTGAGAAACTGATAATATCGCAACATAAAATCTAGGTAGATAGAGAAATATCTGATTTAATACACCGGCGTTGCATACATTTAATACGACTTGTACGCTTTTGGGTTGCCCACAACTTGATTAAAGATAACAACTAATGAAATGGTGTCACGAGATGCTTTAGGAATTTGTTAGCGGCAAATCGAAATTGGTGTTAGGTGTTATTATTACAATGTCCGGACTAAATCTATAAATAAGGCGTGGGTGTTTGAAAATGAAGGGAAACGTTGACAATCAGTCAATCCAAAAAAGAATGCTTATTGTTTTTGCAGAATTCGTGGTATTAGCGAAAGGGCAGAGTTAGATAGTCAGAAAGCAGCCACTACTGCATTGTACAAAAAAAGTGTTTGCCTTAAATTTTTCAGATCTTAAATAGCAACGTCCACGCTCGAGAATGGTCACTTGCTCTTTCATTGCGAGAATACTCTACAATACTTTTTAGAAAATTCAAAACTTCAAGCATTGAAATATCCATAGAATAGTCCAGATCTAGCGCCAGGCGATTTTGGATTGCTTCCCTATGTCAGAAATGAATTAAAAGGCGCCCTTTTGTTAATGATAACCGGCTATTATGCGTGTGGGAGAAGCATGCGTCTTTGTGTCCATGGAAAAATGGAAACAATTTTAACACCTGGTTTCGACGAATGTATAAGTGTATATCGTGTCATGAAAAATATTTTGAATAATAAAGTTGTACGACAAAGCCCTCCTAGCGCCCTACGTTCAAGTAAGGAAGTGATGAAACGCTACTTTATCCTAATGAAGGAGACGCATCACAACTTTTTTTCTCTTTTCTTTAATGCGAACATAGAGAATTGTAAATTAACGGTGCTTGCCTGTCAACTAATTTAATCAATTCCCAGAAGTCATTGGACGTTCCTGAAGCCTGTTTCTTGTTCCGCTTCTGAATTCTAGAGACCAATTTTGTACTACTTCCAACTAGCAGGACGGAGCACTGATTCCAAGGAGGCTTACCATATTTCTTAAATCTTTCTTTGCAGATGCTTAATTTCAATACGAAGTTCGCTTTTTCCATTTCTTAAAATCTGTACATAATCGCGGTTTAAATTTGAACAGCTTGCAATCTATTACAAGATAGCTAGTTAAATTTGGCACTTCACTTGACGATACAATAACAAATAAACAAAGCTACTTCAGGCAAGACAATTGTAAATTTTACTACGTTAAAGATGAAAAATCTTATACAACCCTCGTATTTGTACACTTATTCATTGCTATTTCAAAACCACTTCAATTGTTAGTTTCACTCTTTAGCGTTTAGATTACAAAAGAATCTAAAGTGAGTTTCTTTCTAAACTCTATATTTTTTTTACTGACATTTATAAATGTGAGATAAGGAACAAACAATACTATTGTTTTGCGTTGCTGGACGTTTGTATAGAGTTTCCGGAAAAGATTTCTAACTGGATTTTAATTTAAATTATGTTTATTTGCTTTCGACGTCTCTGAATAAACCTTTCCATTATTTATCGTCGTTTCCATCTTGAAATCAGTTTTCACTCAAATATTTCAACTATTCAAAGACGGAATTCAATGGTTTTAAAACAATTTTACTTAATTTCGGTCTTGAACGAAGGATTGCTCTATAAAAATTGGATTATTTTGGTAGATGTTTAATTTTCTTACTTTAAAAAATAATACAAGATTTTATAAATACATATATATATATATATATATATGTATATATATATATATATATATATA
>JAHWXV010684932.1:0-11128 GCA_024586415.1 Phrixothrix hirtus | reverse complement strand
CTGGGTGGTCGCCATTACAATTGCAGCACTTCGCTGCGGTATCAGTGCTTTTTGTGCAGGTGTAAGATGGATGTTCACCTGCACACTTGACGCATCTAAAAAACATGGCCTTAATTTAGTTTAATAGTTATCGTTGAACCCCTCTTCTCCAATGTCCGCCGGTGCACCCATGTTAGTTCAGGAATAACACCATATGCATCCTTAGGGTCGCAAAGAGTTTTTCCTCCAGTTATATACTGTCCCTCAAGGAATATGCGTCCTCTTCGTTTCTATAATTTTCATATAACTGTTTTAACTTTTCCTATTTCTTTACATAAGACATTTTTTTTACTAAAAACATGAATACACAAACAAAAGTCACGAAATATGTACAATTAAATATATAACGTAAGAGAGTAGGCGGAGTGTTAGCAGTATCCCAGCGACTTTGACTGTGAATTACAGTGAACTAATTTAATTTTGGGCCGCTGTTGTATTAGCAATAAGTGAGCTATAGCATAGTAGGGGGATAGCCAACAGATAAACCTGGTAGAACCACTAAAAATATAAAATATCCACATACGAAGAGCTTGGAGTGTTTTGAGCAAGCACTCGCATACGTACCTAAAGGTTAACAATGCTTATACTTTATGTGATAGTTTATTCAGTATACGTTAAGAAATTAAGTAACATGCACATTCTGGTTGACCGGGATTTCCTTACAGCGGCTTGTAATTTACATACTCGTAGTTTACAGACTAATAGCCATCTTTGTTTAAACCTCTATATACCGAGATATGCTTGTGTCGTTTGATTATGTACTTTAATATTTAAATATGTATAGTGGCCTAAAATCAAGTTTTAATTGAAAGTTACTACTACTACTACTACCAACCATGCCGTTCCCTTAGTGAGGAAGGCAAAACCCAATAACAGGCCTCCACCTTCACAACCACTACTTTCACCCATACAACAACCCCTCTCACTACCACCGTCCTTCAACGCAACTCCCAGCACTCTACAGTATCCACACCAGCCCACTTTTACGTACTAATCCTACTATCACTACTATCACCCATTCTCTATTTTTCTCCATTCGTTTCTGTCCTTACACACTTCCTTTGCTTCAATTAAATTCATACAACATTTTTGGCAAGCTCTCTTATTCTTTTCGCTCTGTATTTTCTTTCCATTTACAATTTCTTCAATCATATTTAACCACCTCCTTCTTGGTCAACCCCAACCTAGTTTTCCATTCATACCTGTCTCATATATTCTCTTTGTTAAGCGTTCATTACTCATTCGTTCGACCTGTCCAAACTATCTTAACGCATCTCTTTTTTACAGTTCATGCAGTGCCTCCTTCATCTGACACGTATGCATCGCCCATTAATTCCTTTTTCTTTCGCGCCTCATTCTGCCACATGCAGCTATTAGGTACCTTATACTTACGGTGTCTATATTACTCATATGCTTCTTCTGAAATATCCAAGTTTCACTGCTATATAAAACAATTGGAACAAATACAACATCGTGCACAGCCTTCTTTGCTTCCATGCTTAACCGTTCATTGTTGGTTACTGACCACATGCTACTTAAACATTCTCCTGCTTGCATTCACTCTGTTTTCAATTCCACTATCTATTCGCCCATCATATGCAAAAATTCTTCCAAGGTAAGGAAACTTATCCACTTGTTCAATTATCTCGCTACCCAACTTCAGCTGGCATATTTCCTTTTCATCATTCCTATTGAAAACCGTTACCTTTGTTTTGCCACTATTGATTTTCAGATCCATTCTTTCACCCACCTCTACAAATTTATTCAACATTCGTTGCATTCGGCTCATGCTTTTAGCTACTAGTACTACATCATCTGCATACATCAACACTTTTACATTTTCGCAGCCTATATTTATACCACTCAAGTGCTCACCTGCACATCTTGCACATTTGTCCATCAATATATAAAACAATGAAGGAGACATCACACATCCTTGTCTCACACCTTGCTCAATTTCAAAGTACTCACTAACCGCAACGTTCACTCTCGCTACGTTGCTTTTATTGCATTCAGTAGGTCCTCCTTTACAACATACTCCGTCAGAGTTGCGCGTAACCTGCATCTATTCACATCTGCGTGCACTTCCTGTAAATCCACAAATGTACTATACATTTACTCATTGACATGCAAACACTTCTCGGGCATTTGGTGCAGACCATTTGACCCACACACCCTCCTCCAGGCATTAACCCACCCTGAACATCCCATATATTCCTTTCAGTATTAATGCGAACTCTATCAACTATAATTCTACGAATCACCTTCCCACCCACACTTAAAAAGTTTATAGCTCTATATTTCTTGCATTCATATCTACCATCTTTAACTTTGTACAGAGGCACTATCATAGCACTCTTACAGTCCTCTGGCACCCTAGCTAATTGAACACAAGCATTAAATAGTTTTCACAACCATTCGCCTAGTCGCATACCGCCATTTAACATTTCGTTCGTAACTTCATCTACTCCAGCAATCTTCCCCTTTTTAAGCCTTTTTATTGCATTTCGTACTTCTTCCACGTCTATACCCTTATCGCTCTCTTTGATTTTATTTATTTCTTCATTTGCCACATTCACACTTATCCCAGTATCCCTGTTGCCATAAAGCCCTTTAAAATATTCTTTCCAACGCAATATCACTTTACTTTCATCCCACTCTATTTCATTCTCGCTATTCTGTATCCCATTTACTCGGGTCCTTACACTCTGCTTTTCATTCCTTACCTATTTCCAAAGTAATCTTTTATTACCGTCAAAATCATTCTGCATTCTTACTCATTCTTTCACCCTCAAACTCTATTTACTCTCCTTCACAGCTTCCTTTGCACGCTTCCTTTTGATCTGATAAGCTTTTGCTAGATACATTCTGTACTCCTCATCTTTGGTTCCAATCATTCTCTTATATATTTCTTTCTTCTCCTTTACCGCATCTTTCACGGCATCATTCCACCATGTTCTTTTTTGACCTTTCAATCGTACTCTCTCCGTATACTTAAATTGCACACTCTTTCGCGATGCCTTTCAACCTCTTCCATGCACATTCGATGCCATCTTTTCCAATTTCATACTTCCATTCAGATTCTTCTGACAACATTTTCTTCTCTAGGTTTTGTACGTACTCCACTCTCACATTCTCCTCCTGCAATCTTTTCACTTTCACTCTAGGCTTTCTTAAAACTGCCTTCCTCTTATATACCCACTTTCTACTAAGCTCAATTTTCGACATTACCAAAAAACGATCTGTCCCACATTCAGAATCTCTCATCGCTCGTGTGTCCTTTACCAATTCACGTAACCTCTCATCATAAGCGATTAGACCAATCATGCTTCTAAACTCTCCTCTTTGCCACGTATACAAATGGATATCCATATGTTTAAACCACATACTCGATACAAACATGCCCTTTTCTAAGCATAGCCCAGCTAAAGCTTCCCATTCTCATTCGTTCTGGGATCGCCGTAAGGGCCAATAGCATGATCAATGTATTCTCCCCCCACCCATCCATTCAGGTCACCCACTAAAATCACTCTATCATTCACATGACATACATTAAGTACCCCTTCTAGCTTGATTCAAAAGGTTTCACATTCGTCCCAGTTATGATGATTCACCACAGCGTAACACGCTACAACCACTGCTTTCTTGATCATATCTTTATTCGAAACCAATTTACACGCTCTTACATGCGCTTTAGCGAATTCGTTCAAAACCAAACCCACTCCCTTTGAATCCTGAGTCCAGCTCTCTACTCCAGACCAGAAACCTAGACTTCCCTAATCCATCTCTATCACTTCTTTTACTTTCCACTTAGTTTGACTCACACATAGCACATCTAACCTTGTCCCTCTCGTTTCACCCAAAATCTCATGTTCCTTTCCATACATCCCCCTTACGTTCCACGTTCGCACTTTCCATTCCGTTTTCTCGCGTTTATTCCAAGGTGAGCCAATCTTTTTCAATCTCAGCCACCCACCACGGCTTTGATTGTACGAAGATCTTCTTGTGTTCTCTTTAGCAATAGTTTTTAAAGGTAGACCTGGTTGCTAGCCTAGATCTTACCCTGTGTCGATGTAGTATTCCCTACTTACGGAATTGACACCATACCGGTCAGTGTTAACGTATTTACCTAAGTGCTATAAGCGCAGCCACAATCCCAGCATTGCCCCAGGCATGCTTAACGCTATTCTATAGAAAATAAGCTCCCTATCATGAACAGGTTACTCTGCTAGCCAGCACGTAGTTGCCCGTGCCGCCACTACTAGAAAGTATATATAATGCACCGACACACTCGGGCACAATAGAAAGTTTAGGTGTTAATAAGGACCAAATTATCGAAGGAGTTGATCGCCTTCTCATCCGAGTGTATGTTGGAGTGTTAAAGTTTTGACGGCGTTTGTGGCAGTAACGAACCTTTGTCTAGGGAAAATTTCGGATGTTATTTTAATCGAATTAATATATGCTATCGGTCTGCCGTGCAAGGAAGTCATCAATCCAAATTGACGTAGCAGATTCGCTATAAAACATCGTTATCTATCTTTATGTACTGTAACGTTATACGTTACAAGTTTGTAACTATTTGGCACACATCATATTTATGAGGAACAAAATTTATGGTAAATTTGTTAAAATGCACTAGCATTTCAGTTTAAAAGTACGGGCAACGCTTTTTGTTTTAGCTATTTTTTTATTTCGCAAGATTATGTTTTGCGGGTTCGCGATTAAGGAAGCCTTGCGAATAACATTTAAAGCAGTCTTGCTTTGTCCTTTGAGCTGGAATGATCGCTACACTTTTCGTGCCATTTTGAATTTGACTTTTATCTTTATCTGTTCTACTGGCAATGTATCAGTTCAAAAGCGATAATGTCATTATTTTGACTATTAGTTTCGTTATCGCTTCTTTTTCTAACTTTATTCTTGTATTTGAGATGCTCGACCATGTCACCATGCACTGCAATGCCATGGGGTAGTTTTTTTTGTAGTAACTACGAACATTTGTAAATCTTAATTTCGATTATTTAATTCGAATTATTCTATTTGTATGATACATTCTGTGTATCAGAAGCGTTGTTGAAATTATATTCATTATCGGTCCAATTATGTGCAATTGATGCTTCTAAAAAAGGTATCTTTATGACGCGTAATTAGTATTAGAATTTTGGTGTATTTAACTAGTTAGCCAAAGCATAATTCTACGACATCAAATCTGTTATTGTTTTATTTTTTGTTACCTATATGAAATACAGTGTATAGAATGTTGTTTTCGATCAAAATTTTCGATGTCCAGTTTTTAGAGGAAATAACGTTTTCAGGTCCGTACGCGTGCATTTACACATGCCCATGCATGCATGTGTGTGTGTGTGTGTGTGTGTGTGTGTGTGTGTGTGTGTGTGTGTATGTACGTGCGTACATGTGAACGTATGTATGTGTGTGTGTGTGTGAGTACGTGTGTAATCAATGCATCTCGAAAACTAAAGGTCTTATAAAAACAAAACTTTATTATATTCCCGATAGAAGGTTATGTTTTCTATCAAAATTTTCAATGTCCAGTTTTTAGAGGAAATACACGTTTTTAGGTCCTTGAGTCCGTGCTCATGCACGTGCACATGCGCGTGCATGTGTGTGCGTGTGCTTGTTTATGTATATGTGTGTGTGTGTGTGTGTGTGTGTGTATGTGCGTGCATGTGCGTACGTGTGAAAGTATATACGTATGTGTGTGAGTACGTGTGTAGTCAATGTGGCTCGAAACCTAAAGGTCTTATAAAAACAAAACTTTATTATATTCCCGATAGCTTAAGTAGAAATTATGTTAAAATCAAATGAAAAGAAGTGTTACTTTATTCTTGCGATTTTAAGGGTTTTTGCGATTTTCTCTAAACAGGTTGCAACAATTTTTTTTAAACTTTCCAAGTTTCTTACATATATGATGCTCTTTTAACTTTTAACTAATACGCTGAAGCAATTTATCGAGGAAAATCTTAGGAGTTAACCGTGTTTCTCGTGGTAAGTTAATTGGATATGGCCCGTTACCATTACCATTCCAAAGTGAATGTATTAGTTTGTGTGCATTATTTACATATCTAGTTACTGTTTATTTAAATTAATGGATTATTTTAGCTTAAAATTTATCTATAAAAGTCTTAGTACATGTATATAAGTAATTATAAATGGATGAAGCACTTATGTTTTTAAATTAATTTTAGTGTATTGGAAAGTAACCTACCATCCCTTAGGATAAGCTTTTTGTTCACCCACAGTGTAGGTGTTCATCGAAGCTTGGCGGAGAAGCTTATTTCTAAAGCGCTTAAGACCATAAAAAACGGAATTTTTAATTCGCACCATAAGCACTAGATTATGCAGTTCTATATATTGCAATCTTAATAATCTGTTCCCGGCATTGCGCTTTGAATGCTTCTCTTCCTTTATAAGGATTTCCAAAGTATATGCTATATATTTACTTTTTAGTTCGTTTTTAGCAGGTTTCAGTCCGTATCAATCATCTACCTTACCCATTCTAATCTAATCCTTCATAAATATCTCGAAAGTTTTTACAAGACCAGTTCAATACGTGAGATAAGGGTGCAAGAGGTGGTGTCGTCCAAATTTCCAAGTACATCTACCGATTAGTTATGTTTGATAGTTATTCAAGATAAACAACTTGCATTAGTTTCACTACGATAGAATAAAATGAATTTCGCGTTTTTGTGATACATCACCTTCTGGGGAAAAACAGCAACGAAAATAAAAGCTATGGTTTGCTGTCTCGCAGGCTAAAATATGTAAGTACGTCAGAAATCATGACATAGTACGAGACTTTAGGACGGGACAGTTTCGTTAGTTTAAATATGTCTGTAACATCCCACTCTATGTTAAATTCTTGTGGAAGGCATACACCAAATCTGATAAGTAACTGGACCATGTTATAGATAAGATTGCTATATACATAAGGCACTGGATGTGGGGTGTATTGATTGATGATTAGGCATCTTTATGCTGTAGATTCGCTCAACCTAGGTCACGATACATGTCCTTAGAAATTTGTAAACAAGTCAGTTTTAATCATAATAATTTAACACATATTGCAAAATTTTGACTTTGACCTTGTCAGAGACGTTAGGGTTACAGAAATTAAGCAAACAACGTCCGAGAAAGAGGCGGAACTTGCTAATGAGTTGTGTGACCATATTAGGATAATCCCAAGTTCTTTCTCTTTTCTTAGTTACGAGGCCAATTTTTATATAAGTAAAATTGAATATGCAAAACATAGCTTCTTGGGCATCAAAAATCCCTAATGGATTAAGGCATCAATGAATCAAAGTGCTGATTATACCATTGCCTTGTACGCAACATCGAATGTTGATTCACAGATTTTACCCACAACTATTCTCTGTGATTCTATAGCACAGGCTATTAATATTTTTAATGTAGCATAAATTTATATTGCCGCAGCTTTAAAAGAAAATAGGCGGAAGTAATAATTTCTATTTGAAGTCAATCGGGTCAGATAAATTTTATATTATTTATCGCCAGTTTCTTTAATGTAAAATGCATCTACATTTGCTATTGGTATGTTAAATGGTCCTGAGTATTTAAATGTTAACTACTGTTATTTTGTTTGTTACTATTACTGTTTACTGTTTGATACTGTTATTTTTGTTTGTTACAATTGTCCTTCCATTTTTTTACACAGGGTTTTCATATCTAATTTAAATTTTGCCAGCGCAAGTCGACAAAATATTTATGTCAGATCGTTACGGTTACAAAACAGTTCTGTGTAGTGTAAAGCATCTCTAATAACTCACTCGAGAAGTTTGCCGAGTTTCACTATTTGTGATGCATTTTAATTGAGTTTTCTTTTCAAGTACGAATGTATACATTTAATAAACTTAGACATATATCTATTATTGTTGAATTGCATTTAGACTAATGTATTTTATAGAATAGATTATATACTAAGTAAACTAGCACATATGTTATACAACTTTGTGTGGTTCCATAATTATAAATTATTGCATACAAAAAAATAGTAGGGGTGTGTAATTTTCTCACTATCAACTTATTTTTGTTAAAATACATCAATAAAACTACTTATGTTGTACTATTTGTTGTGATTTCTACAATGTGTTCTCTTTGTCGACAAAATTAAATTATGAAATTAACCCAATCATATAATTCCTCTTCTTCCTATTTGGACACTATTTTAAATATGTTGTAGTTGAGCCCGTTTAGACTCTTTAGGGAACTCCTAAGTGGGCAGCTTTTTACACTTTTTCTGAACAACCCGATTAAAGCCCTTCTTAACTACAAGCTTACCAATAGCTGTGAATATCTTCGCGAAGTTAGCAATTCCATATGTCTATGTTTCGCTCTTCTAAACAACCGTGCTTAAAGCATTGAAACGTTACCTCTAATAGCATTGTACTCATATCTAAATTTTGACACTATATTAATAGGTCACCGCAGATATTAATAAGGTCAGAATAGCTGGCATGCGTCGAGATGAATCTGGGTACTTATAAAGCTAAAACAAGTTTAGCTACTGTCGTGACCTGCTAAGGGTGGTCCTTATTGAACACCCGATATCGTAATTAATGAATGAGTTGATGTGCCGTTCATCAATTAGCAATATAGTATCGCCTCCATATTGCACTAAGAAATTGAAGACCGTTTATATTTAGAAATGGATGCAATTTTACAAAGCAGTCTCTACAAGCATACGTTTACGATATATGGTAGAAATATGGTAGATAGGGCCCTGTACATAAGTTGATGACGTTACCTCATATTTCAATGAAAATTGTATATGAGCTCAGAAATATGTAAGATAATTTGAACATATTAATATATAGAGTGTATGCAATTATTAAAAGAACCATATCAACCATCTCTCATATTAAAAGCTATAAATTAATGAACAAAATAAGTTACGAGCAAACATCGGAATCAAAATTTAGAATACCAAATCAAATTTCAAGTTGAACAATCGAATATAAATATTAGTTTAAGCAGGATTTATAATACTATATTAGTATACCCATGCACATAAAATAAATGAACATTTGCATTAACTAATTAGAATGAATAATTTGGATAAATATGAAAATTTGAGATTAATGTTAAAAACCTTCTAACTGGAGGGATGAAATTAATTAATGTACATGTTAAAAATTATGGAATACATGTAAATATAGATTAAAACATAAACAGTTAGACCATATAAAATAATGACAATGTGATATAAAAACAAATTGTGTGAAGCTTTAAATGCATCATACGTTTAAGAAACTAAATTTTCTGCAGAATAATTATGAAAACAGCGATCACTAGGAGCTGTAGAATATTATACGGCCATTTTCTATCCATTTTATTGGAATTTTGCACAAAATGTTGAAAATATTAAAATTACTTATCATGAAAACAAACCAGTTTAGTGTCCAATAAATTCGGCATCAAATTTTTTAAAAAAATTGTAGAAATGTTCATTAAGGCTTTACAAGAAGAACCTGTCATTAACCTAATACAACAATATGTCCTCGAAGTCCATTTTAACCACATATTAAAGAGGTTATATCCATTTAAAGATTATAAAATTTTCAAAATATTGCAAAGTCGGGAATTCCTTCTAATTTTGTGCTGGAATCTTCACTAATCCTGGCTGTGCAGATCATAATAAGTAATTATTAAATTGATTTAAGATAATCAATGTACATCGGATTAACCTAAAAATAAAGCTAGGGCTAACAAAAATAAAAAATATGTAAAATTGGATTTTACTATTAAAATTAAAGAAGAATTGAGGAAGAAAAGAAGTTAAGAATTAATAATAAATATATCAAGAAAATTATACATGTTTTTAATTTACCTGAAGTTCCTTTATGCCAGGTGAGAATCATAATTTGTACCATTTAAACAATATTTTAGTTGAGCTTGGAATCCAACTTAATTATTATAGCTGAAATGAAGGAAGAATTTCATGTTTAACTTTATCAACCGTAATTTACAATACTTACATTTCTACAAGAAAGAGTACATGGTGACCATCTTACGAAAATAACATATAAAGAATCATAAACAATTATAACAACATCCAAGGGTTTTTGATACAATTTCAAGCAACGACGTCACGACACAATCAAGAAGTGTTTACGATTGTGAATATTAATGTATTATAAACAATTTTTAACATTATTGTAGAGTTTATTTTAATATCGCCGAAGTCAATAGCCTCATTGTAACTAGCATGAGTGTGAGATGGTTCAATAACGTAAGCAAGACAAAGGAACATAGAAGTACCTGAAGTGTTGAGGGTAAATTCAAAAAACTATATTAAAGGTTAGTAAACTATATTTATGAATGTGACGAACTACGATATAACAGTAAATAGTAATCTAACAATTTCAATTAGAGATGATTTAAATAAGATAACGTTTTAGATTGAATTTTGTTGAGTATTAAATTAAGTTAATTTTTATTTGAAAGCACTGGGATAATATTTGAATTGTTCTTGATTTCTACATTAAATTTTAAAGCGTTTTATGAAAGATTTCTTTCTTTGTCTATTAAAAATAAGTTTGACTGATGAATTAAAGAATCCAATGTTTATTTGATTTAACATTCAATTTGAATTTTGATTGTTTGTTTTTATTATTACCATTGATTTAAATTTAAATAAAAGGTTGTATGTTTTGTATTTAAATTATATTTATAGTATTGATAAAATCTATTACCTTTCTTTCATGAATTTTGAATTAATAACTTTTATTTGTGTTATTCATCTTACTTTTGCATTTTATTAATAACTCTAACCTTGAGATAGGATAACGTTGTGCATCGGTTAGCAAAATGCAAGGTGTGTTGCATCATACCCAGAGTAGGTAGGCAACTTGCATAGCGCAAGGTTAAGGTAAATTCAACTTAGGCAACCAACCGTGCAACAAATAATTTACTACATATTTGGTGGCATGGACGTGCGACTTTTAAACTCAAAAATACAAATCTATTTTTAGTATAGTGGGAGTTCAGTCATTCGTACGAAGCTTTACCACAACACACACACACACACACACACACACACACACACACACACACA
>JAHWXV010684869.1:0-15852 GCA_024586415.1 Phrixothrix hirtus | reverse complement strand
ATATATATATATATATATATATATATATATATATATATATATATATATATACATATATATATAAGGTAAACGTCGTGGCGCTCAGTTTTGGCAGTAGTTTGGTTGGAGTACTCAATATAGGAGTACCTTAATCTTTAGGACCTTGGCGTACTACGTTTCGATATATTTCAGGCCTATCGTTAGAACGTTCAACGCAACTTTTCTTTTTGCGACTAGATTCCTTAAATCGATCACTCCCAATGTGTGACTGTGGCTACTGGCAACTCTTTTCGTTGTTATTTGTTTTCAGAGTCTTTTGGTTCAGAACCGAGTTGCGGTATACCTTTTTAGATATTTGGACTAAACTCTGAGACAAGTGGTAACAGTATTATTAAATGATTTTGTTAAAAGTTTGCCTATTCTTACAAAATCTATGTAACACAATTTCAGAGAACCAAATCCAGATTGTTATTTATAAGAGTTTGGAGACTGTGTTCATTTATGCCATCTAATAGTGTAAATGTGAATACGAATACACTAAAAGCATCTAATTAATGTTTGAATGAATAAATCGGTTTCTTTTTTACCAATTTAACATGAAATAGAAAAAGATTTTAAGTTGGCACTTTTTCTGGCATTCACAATGTTTATATATTTAGATAGAATTTAGCCACTAGTTAATTTCTATATAATGGAATATGCCGCTTAATAGAATCAAAAAAGGAATTCTCTCACATTAACCATCGCATACCTTCAATATTTTGATAACAGTCCTCAAATTGTGGTTATAATTAAAATAAATATTTAGGACCAATTAATTTTGATAACAAAATCTGACTGATTATAATAAGCCGATTCAAATGTAATACTATACGGGTTAATCAAAAAGACTATACGGTTTAGACCTGTCCCAAAAAATTCAGGATATCAGACAGCTTCTGGAGTTTATTTTGACATATGAGTTTTAAAAGTCACGTCGAGTATATTGTCGCCATCATTCTCGACACACTAGCATAGTTTAGTAACAAAGTTGCGCTCCTAAAGAATAATTCTGAAGTTTTGCTAGGTGTGGGGAGAGGGAGAGACTCGTGACTTTAATTACGTCCAGAAGAAAAAAATTGAGGCTCTCAGACACAAAGGTCAAGTCACGTCGGCAAATCGAAGGATAAGTTCGCCTTAACACAATGCGCACAGTTCCGCTTTTACGTTACGCTGACATGGTTTTTATTTGTTTTACAATGGCTGCCTCAAAAAAGATATGAACCGACGATGCCGGATGAATTAACTCTGGGCCTTACCAAAACTTCCGACATATGCAACTATTTTGGCCAATAAGAGTCATGGTTCGTTGGGCATCAAGAGAGTGTCAACAATACTTGGATCTTTTCGAGGAACAAATTGCAAAATTTCAAGAACATTACATTGCCAGCAGAAGTTAATACTTGCTCGACTTGGATTTTACAGGTTACTATGCGCAGGTCTAAGTGCAAGATTCGCTACATACTTCTGTAATCGATAAAAAATGCCTGTGATCAAACATCTGATAGATTTAAAGCAGAGAAATTTAGTTAATTGGAATAAAGTACGTAAGAATCATAAACCTACTAAAAATAATTTTATACTTTAATCAAGTGTTGGTATCATCCACTGAGTTTATTTTAAACTGAAAGCTTTCCGCAATTCTCGACGTCTTCCTTAAAAATTAATGTGGAATGTTATAAGTACACAAAAACTGAAATGGCGTAGTTACTCAACACAAAATAGCCGTCGCCCTTCTACCAGTTCGATTACCCATCATTCTTCACAAAATCAAACTTATTGTTGTTACATTAAACAGACAAATAATTTATAAATTACGGATATCCATCTCTCTAAGCTACCTAATTACGCATTAAAAATTAATAATTAAACTAGATTGAAAGCTGTAATAAAAAAAATAAATAGATTTATGAAACGAATCGAATAATATGCTGCTTCCGAAATGAAAATTAAATATCGAACTAACGGCCAAAATAAAATATTTTTCGGAAAGAAACTGGTTTTCACTTTCTATGCCTAATAATGAAGATTAAACAATATTTAAACTTAAAAAAGATAGAACGCTGGCTCGTACTGGTATTTCTTGCGTTTTCTCTACATTCAACCAATACGTTGTCACGGAGGCACTAAACACAATACATTTAATAAAACAATCATAAAATAAAAATCTCTCTTAGTATTACACAAGATAAATGTATCCAATTTATACAGAAGCGAAACGATTAAATGAGAGAATCTAAAAATTACGAACAATTAGCCGTAATATCCTAGTTGATGATCTAAAACTGCTTCTAATAAATATTTCTCCATGGTTCGGTTCATGCGTTTCGCCATTCCATCTGACTGTGCATGAAGAACAGTTGTCCTGTCTTCCATATGTTTAATAAAATTGTATAGAGCTTACTGGAAATTTCGTCCTTGGTCGGTTTGTAATTTTATTGGAATTCTGAACGACAAAACAGCTCTTTCGCCGATGTCTTGACTCCTGTAACTGCATCCTGATTTAGTAAAATGCATACTTCGATCTATTTACAATAACAATTCATCGTCACTGGGATGTATTGATTTCCTGCTTCTGCTTTCGTAAACGAATCTGCTATATCTTTTTCTAGTTGGATGTCTACTTTATACTGTTTTATAGGTGCTCTCCATATTCTAAGTAGCCCATTCCACGAAACACGTGTTTGATATTTTAGATACCAATAAAATTGGCAAAGTGATACCTAAACGTATTATACCAAAGAATATATAAGTAGAAATGTATATCTCGAGCACTTGTTTTTAAATGGCGCAGATAGATTTCTGCTGCTAGAGAAGAAAGGCATGATGTCTATAATAAACAATGGAAATACCGAAAAGGTCTGAGAAATTGTTAAAAAAGGCAGACGTTTGAGCATAAGAGCAGACTGCAATATCAAATGTCAATAGGGAAGTTGTCAAATAATTTTACTCTCATTTAAACATATCGAAGGTCTGTGCTAAAATTACTTTGAAAAATCTTACACTGGATTAAAACGATTCTCGAGTATCAAACTGCGCTTGCAAGTTTCGTGAATTCTGTTATTACGTGTGTTGAAATGTTGATCTTCTAGTATGCCTCAGAAACTAAACAATAGTCAATGTACTGGAAGAGATTAGACTCTTCCAGACTAAAGATATCCCGAATGATCAAATGGAAGTTTAAAGCAATGCTTTCTGATTTTTTCAATATTAGGGGTAGTTGGGTAATTGAATAGTTTCCTGAAAGTAGGACAGTTAACCGGCGTTGTTATATAGAGGTTTGAAAAAAATGAGGAACGGGTTCGGAAGAAAAAATCTGAGTTGTGATCGCTCCTGTGTTTGGCCTCCAAGGTGTATACTCACTGTATGCTCACCTGTATACTCACCTCCCAAGATTAAAATCAAGCTTAATGGACTCATTTATAAAGCGTTAAAGATGTAAAGAAGAAAATAGGATGCTGAATAGTACTCTACAATACTGTTTCCAACAATGGCATACGCCCGTACAACACTACATAAATGCGTAAACCAACTATTTGGAAGGCGATATCATGTAGTTACATCAATTTTTTTAAATTTTATTTTGTAATCAAGGCGGTCTCATTTCAAATATTGCACATTTCAATTCTTAGTCCTCTATGGCCCATTTTTCGAAGAGTCTTTAATACACAATCCATAATCGGTTTTCCTAACTCCACGGTGACTTCTTTGGACAACCTATTCCAAATTAACTTGAAAGAGTGCAATTTTTTACATGCTTCCTTCCTTATTCGATACTTTTGCTTACATTTGACCCAAAATATTTCAATTCCTATTGTTTGTGGCAAATTTAGAAAATTCAATATTTCCTTGAGTTAGGTTGTCCATAATTACTTTTGCATAGTAATTTGTTACCAATTTGGATCAAAACGAAGCGTCTTCTTTTTTATGCTGCTTCAATGTGAAAGGAATTAATCGTTTTTAATACATTCTCGGAAGTAAATTTTAGTGGTCATACTAGTGGTTGAAATGTACGGTTCCAAAAAATTTTATAATCATTCAATAACTTACCTAATCATAACCAAATATTTTGTTAGAAATTTTATCTTCTTAAATTGTGTTAAAAATCTAATGTAGTATAATCAAACGCATATGCACTGGTTACAAATAAATTTGCAGCAGTCAGTTTTGCATTGTTTCAAAATACTTAATTCTAATGTCAATATCACAAAATTTTTTTGAGACATTTATTATTGTATTACAAAATAAATTCCTCAATTAACTGCAAATTTAAAGGTTAGTATTTTAGCTAAAAGCTCAAATTTTGCTCTCAGGACTCATTCGAGTTTTATTTGCAATCAGCTAAACATACTTGTGTCGTGGTTTTTTAGCAAGATTATCTATTACATTATACATTATTAAAACTATGACTATTATTTTCTGATCAATTTTCCTTAGCGCAGTGCCCTTGACGCTGCCCATGCTTAGACACCTTTTTCTGTGTGCGAACAATAATTTTAAATTGTTTACCTTAATATCAGAAAGTAGTGGGTGAAAATAAAAAACTCAAAACCTATTCAAATGCATTTAATTTTTCTTTAAATAGCGTCTTCAGATTCAGACAGTACCGAAACGAGTGTTCGTTAAAGAAAAATTATAGATACATTCGGCAAGTTTTGAATTTGTTGTTTTCATACTTTAATTTATTAATAGTACAAATATTGAGATAATTTAAATACATTTCACATTTAATATCAGAAAATATGCTTTTAACAATTCGAAGGTTTTTTACAGCAGTCCTAACAGATTTAATAGAGCAGGGAAATTAGACCAAAAAAACGCTGTGGTTCGAAATAATTAGCGGAAAGCTGGAAATTGTTTTAAATGCTTTGTTTTACTACTAAATTGAATAGTTTAAGTTTGCCCCAATTTCCTAGATCTGCGTTAGCTGCAATCTCCAAAAAACTGCCAAAATTTTGGACTATCAGTTTTTCGTAAATAACTCCCAAAATATATTTTCTACAAAAAAATTACTGTTCATAAATTGTAGATCATTAATTAAATTGTGCGTCAATTGAGTACCTTCAAAAAGCGGTTGGAAAAACGTATTGAAAAGCCGTTTGAAAGAACCTTATCTTTACTTTTACATAAATTGTAGGGTTTAAGATTCTGCGTCCATTGGATACCTATACTTTAGAAGTTGATTGTAAATTATTGCTAGAGACTAGAGTCAATTTTTAAGGATGCAGACGCTCAAGGTTGTTCGATGCTGTATTGTTTTTATGTCGATTTTCAGCTTGAGATAAGAATTTCTCCTTGTCTCTATGCGTGGTCGAGTTATTTATTTAAAGTCTCGGCGCGTGTTTAAGTGTAGCGTTCTTCAGGTTTAATTATAAAACTGTGATGAATGAGGTAAGCTGACGTCTTCGAAGTGTCTCATCTGTAACGAAAGTATTTCAGACGAAGAGAATATTACCGTGAAAGAACGGGGGATAAAAACTTTCATTGAAAATAGCACGAAAAGAAGAAATGAAAAACAGACATTTACAAGGTGTTTCCTCAGTGAGGGTGCATAAGAAATGCCGAAAATCTTACAATAAGGAAAATAATATAGTTGCAGAGCAAACAAGTTCGCATTCAGCAGTTCGACAGACTCATGTGGAAAAGTTTGATTTCAATAATAAATGTGTGTTATGTGCGGAAGATGCATCTCTGATTTCAAAAAAAGAGAGGTGGAAAAATCTGCCTCCAAGCGAGATTCTGAGCACGTAGTTGAAACACTAGGTTTCAAAGAGAGCCTTATTACAACTGCAACCAAAATAAATGATGAATGGGGCGAGGAAGTAGATTTACGAATTGAAGAGTTGTCTGACCTTGTTGCAGCTGAAGCTAGGTATCACGGCAGTTGCTGCAAAAATCTTTCAAACCTCTTCCAACGAACAGCATCAATGAACGACCTGAAGTGATAAAGTGGCAGGTGCTATAGAGTTCATATGGGACTTCATGGAGAAAAATGAAAAATAGTGGCAATTCACGCTCAGTGACATCTTGGGAGACTACTCGGCACTAAAAATAAATAAAGGTAACCAATGGACGGGGAATTTTACACTTTACAATTATTATATGAAAGTAATGTTTTTTGTAGGAAGTATATTTTGGCAAGTTATATACGAAAACTAAAGGAAGTTCGTTTATTTCAACAAAACTTGAAAATATAAGGTTTTTCGAAACAGTCTTTCAGAACTTTTTCCAGACGATTTGTGAAGTTAAGGTACTTAATCGGCGCAGAATTTAATGCTCTATAATTTACGAACAGTAATTTTTTTTGTAAAAAGCGTATTTTGCGAGTTATTTACGAAAAACTGAGAAAAAGTTCAAACATTTGGGGATTGCGGCTAGGAAATTGGGGAAAACTCTAATTACACAATTTAGTAGTAAAACAAAGTATTTAAAATAAATGTCTAATTTCCCTGGTCTATAATAGGTTTCACTGAAATAGCCCTTTTCACACACAAGTTTTGATATTTCTTTTACAGAGCTTCTCCAGTTATCGTAGCGTAATTTGATATACCACGCAACTTGTACTTCTTAATAATATAACAAATCATTGTTCACCGCTTACCTTCGCTAATAAATTGTTTCCCGGCATATTTATATCACCAAAAGATTAATTTTTAAAGTTTTGAGCTATGTTCATTGTAAAAAGTTGGTTTTCTTTACATGTCATTTTAGCGTTTGGTGTCTATAACTAAATTTATTTTTAACATATAAAATGAATTAATTAATGTTGCAGCGTCTAAAATAATTTAACTCCCTATTTACTGGGCGTGTTTTAGTTGGTTCAAGGCGTTTTCCCAGTATAAGAGGCTACTTTCATATGTTTTCTGGTGATTAGCATACAATCTTTTACGGCGGATAAGTATGTGGTTTGTTGTGCGTTCATGTCCTCTCGTTCTTCATGAGAAACTGAGAGTAATGTTTGATCTGGTTTACTAATTTCTTTGGTAATAGCCAAGATATTAAACTTTTTGTGCAATCATCGCGCCCCATTGTTACTTTTTCATACCTTGTTATCATATCTCTTATAATTTATTCTGACTTGATTCGATTTCTTCTTTCAATTTACTCTAGCTTGATATAATTGATGTCATTTTTTCTTGTAATTCCTTTGCCATGTCTTCTTATAATTTATTCTGGTTTAATTTGGTGGATATCAATTACTTTTCGAATCTACTTTGTTTCGATGTGATTTCTACATGTAATTTATTTTGACTTATATAAATTAATAAAAATTCCTCTGGCAATTTGCTTTGATTGGTTGGTTGGAATTCATTTTATCTTGCACTTTCCAGTAGTTACTCCATATTTTTGTCTATAACTCTTGTGACTGGCTTATATAAAACATTTAAAACTAATTTAGATTATTGTGCTTCATTATTTATTTTCTTGCAAGTTTACGATCGAAATATTCAAACCCCATTCTGACACCAATTGCAACGAAACTTCAAAGTTTATTTCAGCTCTCTAATTTACTCACAATTTATAACTAATTATAAATCCACGCGCACTCATTATTTCTAGTTTATATAAATCACTTGATTTTTCAATGTTTTCACAATTAAATAACAATTTCAGAACGAAAGTGAATTAAAGTTGTGATTCATATTTAGAGCAAAACTGAAATATTTTAACTACTTTCCAGCTACGTAATTTGATCTAGTCGCATAACTCATCACGGAATTTTCCACTGCATGACTCTAACAAATGTCATTACTAATTTTATTACATTATTATCTGTATTTCTTGAGGTCAACTACGCATTTTGTTTATCTACATTCGTTATATAAAAGGAAACATTAACTAACACGGAATAACTTACATATTTTCATATAAAAAGTGCATAATTTAATTCAAGTAGATGTTGCCATTTTCAATGATGTGTTGTTGATTTTTTAATTACAACTTCTTTGTAAGATAAGTTTAGATTGAGTTCCAAATAAATAATTAAGGATAATAAAGTTTGTTAATTGAGGACATTTTATTTCAATAAATTTAAATAGTTTAGTAAATTTATTGTTAAGTTCGGTGTACCACGTAGGTAAAACAAAATGCTGCTGCTTCAATTTAGCCGGTTTAAAAATAAGCGGAAGAAGGGAAGTAGGCTTCAAATAAAAGGAATAAAAATTTTAAGTTTAAATATAAATACGGATGCTAGTAAAAGTTAGCGAATTTCAACAAAGAACTTACTTAATTCTAATTTGTTTGCGGAATAATCTGTTTTTGCTTACTTTCTCCTGTGTATTTAATTACTTAATTGCATCCCTTAGATGGCGCTTTAACTTTTTAATTGTATATTAATAGTTCTTTAATAACAAATAATTGCTTTAGAATATTAATTAAATAATAGTAAATACGAGAATATGGGACTTTAACAGACTGAGGTATTTAAAAAGTGGGTTACCGTTAATATTTCATTACAATCTATCACTACACAACACTAGTTTCATTAAATTGGCGAAAACGGTTCCAATTATGGAAACCTACGCAGGTGTCTCGGTGAACCCAACATAAGGCGGAATGAAAATTAGGTTCACCCACGTAGTTCCGAATAAACTTAATCAATTACAAAATCCCTCTGACAATAAGCAGAGCGCAAAGGGCTTGGCAGATTCTAAAGCTAATCAGCGAAGTGAGCGGAATTATAGCAGTTATGCTCTAAGTACATTTTCATCTTGAGAAGCAAAGAAACGTCATATATCTTTCAAATTTATCTGTAACTCCTGTCAGTATTTAACATCAATGTCTGACTGTCGAGGAAGTTCTTAAGTTTATAAATGTTGATATGACTAACCTTTCAGGTTTGAATGAAGCCGTGTCTGTTCCGGACTGATTATGCGGATCAAAGTATAGGCGCTGTAAGGGTGAATGAGCGAGCGATTGGACTGGTAGACACCGATAACAAACGAGATGCAATACAAACGACGGGTTACAACGAAGACTCCCCAATAGTTACAACTCCTTAGCAGCCTTTGTCATTGAAATCCTTATAATACAGACAGGCATCGCTTTTTTTCACAAAAGAATTACAAATGTGTCATTCATTTCCATGTGCAAATCGCTACTTGAAACTGCTTTTAAAATTTTACAAGAAATGGCGAGAACATTCAATTACGTCGGAAGAATCACGTAAAATATCAATTAACAAAAATGAATAACAAAGGGTGCTTTACAAAAAATTACTTTATAAAAATTGTAACAAGCTTTTCGTCATCCTCGAGGGAAACTCCCTTCCGTGTTACTCTAATGCAAGCCACATGCTTGAATTTGCGACCCCAAAATCACTCTCTATATAGGATAGTCGACCGTGATAGCGCAAACACAATTTCTGTTCTTTAATAGGTAAGGGTCCTAAACCCTTACGTTATCGATAATTGTCAAAAACTGAAATTGATTTTTCTTTGTTAAAAGTAGGAAATAACATAATATAACAGTAGATCTTATAAACTATATTGACAGCACTTACCACCAAGTAATACAATACGCTAATGTATTTACAAATTAATAATTAACGGATTTCTGCGTCAAGATTGAGTTACACGGCAATTCGGAAATAGCAGTCGCCATTATAAAAATGAAGGTGTAATTCTAGTCGGTTAAGAAAACTTTTTTAATTATACCGCTTTCCACTTTTCTTTTATCCTCTCTTATTTTACCGCAAATTGTTGCAAATCAGACGAATTAATGTAAATTTTTAATTGGAATTTGTTAAATTAGGGCAGGGAGAATGGAATTAAAAAAGTTGAAGTGAAATAGTAATATCTTATTCCTTCGGCCATCGTTCCTGTTTAATTATTTCGCCCAAGTCGTGACAATAACTTTTCTGAGTGTTGCTATAAAAAACGATGAATTTAAATTTTAATATAGCTTAATCGAAATTTGACAGAGTTCATTATTTTATCTGATATAGTAATAAAATAATTATAAAATTTACATTCTATTGTATTTTGTGGTATGAGTACTTAATAAATTACCAATAAATTTAAATACCACAATCTAACACAAACAATGGAAACAATGTTTCGACGCTTTTTGTCAAGATTCGAATCCGACCCTTATCTTAATTAAGCGTTAAAGAGGCAATTTTTTAATTTTCTTTATTAACAAAACTATCATATTCAATTTAATTTAATTTTGTAATAGATACTGATTTTCGTAACTATACGTTCGAATGAAACAACTTGTTAAAAAAAATGAATAATTTACTTACCCAACGTATGCCTTCCAACTTGTAGCATATTGCATGTCGTCTTTTTAATTTTCAAGATTCAGTTCATCCATTACACTTTCATATATCTATTTTAAATTCAATTCAAATCTTTAAAAAATAAATAGACGTGAAAACGCCGATTTGCACTAATACTTTCATTTTAATATTTAAAATTGATTGAGGGAAGTGGTGTGTGCCTTGTTTTCGTTCTTCTAAACTAAAAGTATAGGTGTATAACGGAAAATACTTATGTAATCTACCTAGCCGTAAAAAATACATTAACATTTTATTTTCCAACATAAGACCCACTAACATTGTAACGTTACGGTTTACTTAATTTTATTTATATTTGTGATTGTCCAGGTAATTCATCGTGAGTGTCGGGTTCGTTAGTGACTCGGCAGGATTCGGCCGTTTACAGAATTCGTTATTTGTATCTAGGTGGATTATGTTTGTAAATAACAAGACAATAAACCTTTGAAAATTATATATTGTTCTAATTGTTAATAAGACGATTATTTATAGGGCTAATTGTAAATAAATATTAAATATTAAAATGTTAAATATTAAAAGAACAGAATAATTATGCAGAAACAATGGCAATTGGAGACAAACAAAGAGTTATTAGTTACATTTCGCAACGTAAACTTCAATGAGCATATCTTATATTACAATAACGAAAGATAATAAACATGTCATAAATGGACTTGGTATTAAATTAAATTGTGGGCGGTTGACGAACTATAATTAGTATCTTTTTAATGATACACTGTGCGCCTCGTACTGAGGTGTAATTCCACCGGTAGTTAATTTAAAATATCACGAAGGATCTAGAATGCTTTCGAAGTCGTACGCCTATCAGGGCGTGTCTAGTATTTTACATGTTAGCGCGAGAACGGTCGGTGCGATATGAGAGTTCTGTGACCCTGTCAAACGCAACATTAGCGACTCAGAAATCAAAGCGTCTCAACGTTGCTGATTGTGATCAATGGTTTGATAGTACTCTGATTATTCGACAGAGGCAATGTGCAAAAATCAGAAAACTATTAACGCTTTCGGCAAGCGCGTCCTGATTCCTAGGCAACGGAGCGTCATCAACGAATGTAGCAGTTTCTACGGCTTTCGAAGTGCAAACCAGGCACTTGACCAAAGGTGTAAAATCATATTCAAAAGGTGAATAAATTATCCGTACCACATTACGAGAGTGCAATTAATGTCTTCACTTCAAAAGTTGAAATCGAAGTGTTTTTATCCTCCATAATTGCCCTAGTTATAGTAAATCTTGGAAAATGTTTCTTCGTTCAGGCAATGCAGATCTAGTTTCCTTTCTTTGTCTTACTTCGCGATAATATGCATTAATTGAAATTGCTTAATATTGCGACATGTTGCACAATCTTTTGCAATAAGTTTATATACATTATTGCTAAAGTTGTGCAACCTTATTTCCTATATAAAAATCTGGTGTGAGGCAACGCTAGACTTTCTTTTACGTACATACATATACAAATATGTAAATGTCCACATGATTCAAATATTATTTACGTTTATTTTGTAAACGATTATAGTAACGGTTACCCGCCCAAGTTACTGGACCCGCAAAACCCTGCTTAACTCCAGACATTTTCTCTGATAACTCGCTTCATCGCATTTTTTCAGGAAAACTTCTAAGTTCATGTAAAAGGATATCAAAGGCATAACAACTACAGCAAGTTCCAAAAAATTTGTATAGCCGTTTTCGAGAAAATCTCAAAAAAACTTAAACATCACAAGAATAAAGTAGCACTTCCGTTCATTCAATTTTAACTAAATTCTTGTCGTCTCATGTACGGAAGATAGAAAACTCAAATATAGTTTTTGATTTCCATATGATGATTGTTTTTGAGATATGTTGTTAACAACTAGTACTTCAAGTACTTCCCGTTACTCAATTTTCAAAAGTTTATTAGAGAAACTCCTTGCTCAATACAAAACTAAATTAAGAGCTAAGAAATATGCTAAGTTTAAATAAAATCGTTATAGCCGATTTCAAGAAAACCGTGAAAACGAAGAATTCGAAAAATATCTAAAAATGACCGAAATAAAGTGGTACTGCCGGTTATTCGATTTTAACCAAATTTTTGATTTTTCATACACAGACGATTATGACTTCAAATATAAATTTTCATTTAGCTATGGCTTTCAGTTCCATAGTTATTTTATGCAGAGTTAACGGTGAAAGTACTTCCGATTACTCGATTTCCCAAAAATTTTCCGAGTACCTACCTTGACAATATGAAAAGGTCTTAAAATTCTAAGAAATACAATAAATTTTTAAAAAATCGTTAAAGCCAATTTCAAGAAAATATCGAAAGACGAAAAATTCGGAAAATATCTAAAAATAACAGAAATAGAGTGCCACTTCCAGTTATTTGATTTTAACAATATTCTTGATTTATCATACTAAGATAATTTCGACCTCAAATATAAATTTTCATTTAGCTAAGACTTTTAATTTCATAGTTATTTTATTCAAAGTTAACGGAGAAACTACTTCCGGTTACTCAAGTTACGGAAAGTTTTGGAAGAAACCACCTAGATTATACGAAATAGCATTAAATGTGTAGGAAATCTAGGAAATTAAAAAAATCGTTATAGCCGATTTCGAGAAAATCTGGAAAAATCAAAAAATGACAAGAGCAAAGTGGCACTTCCGGTTATATGATTTTAGTGAAATTTTTGGTCACGTGCCAAAGTTTAAAGAAACCTAAATGCAAAATTTTGTTTACCTACCACTTTTCGTTTTCGAGATATCCTGTTCACAGACACACACACACACAGGCGCGGGCGTGTACACACACACGCACACGCATACACAAAATATGTATTTCCACTAAAATTTCGACATTAAAAATTTTGGACGAAAACAATACTTTCTCTTTTACCTACATTTCATATAGGGTAAGAGAAAGTAAAAATACATTATTATATATAATTACACGATTCGTAGTTCATCTAATTATTAATTAGATAAGCTACTATATATATGAACATTTATAATTACTAGCTATATAATTAATTATTTTAATTATTAAAATTTCGCGCACTTTGCGTATCTAACAGTTTTTAAATTATCTTTTCAATTTTTTTAAATTATTAAGATTAAAATGCGCGAAACTGTTAGTTTTTTCACTCGTGTTCTTTACAGCTATTTTTACAGCATTCATATAATTAGCGTTTTTTTGATGGTGCAGTACCTTCGAAAAAACTCATTTAGTCTTCATCAAATGAAAATCATTTTTCAGTTTTGGGAAGAAATAGAAGCCGCTTAGTGGTAATGTTATTTCTTGAAGTAATTGTCGCGAAGTAACATTGTTCTCTAAACAATATTTTAAGGTCTTTTCTCGTGTGAGAGCATGCCTTAAAATCTTAGGTGTTTCCTTATACACAATTTTGTAGCCTTTCGGTATATACTCAATTTGATTTCATGACGAAGATTTTGCCCATGACCTCTATGGGGGTGTAAATTCCTTCTGAATCCACTACATTAGTTCTTGTTTCATGAGTGAGCCCCAATAGTATACCCACGTCTCATCATGAGTTACCATTTCGGAAAACAGGTATATGTCATGAGCTAAGGACGTTTAGTCTTCATCCCAAACTTGACACCTGCTCTATCTTTATTCGAGACAAGGCAGATTCGGAATCCAGCGTTCTGATACTGTATTAATCTTTAAGTAATTTAAAAACAGTGGTTTCTGATACTCTCACTTTCTTTAAAATGGCTGAAACCTTCTCTTCGACCCACTAATAGTAAATCTTAAGTCGTTTTGCTCGTTCTTGCATTTATAGGTCATCCGCACTTTGAGTCACTTTGTATCAATTCTCTACTCCCATCTAAGCTAATTAGACCAAACTTTCACTTAAGAGAACTGCAGATTACGTGACATGCGACTCAGGCTAGGCGATAGGACTAATACAATACGCGATAATATGC
Organism: Phrixothrix hirtus; assembly: GCA_024586415.1. Taxonomy (NCBI): domain Eukaryota; kingdom Metazoa; phylum Arthropoda; class Insecta; order Coleoptera; family Phengodidae; genus Phrixothrix; species Phrixothrix hirtus. Next base: position 1,615 of record JAHWXV010684869.1, on the reverse strand, counting down.
ATATGTATCATAATATAAAACAAGTACAGCCGTAAGTCAGTTCTTGTACAATTTTTATTTCAGGGAATTAATTCTTACACTATTATTTTTAAATAATATTGAAAATTTAGTTAGAATAGGAATTCAAGCCCTCATAGCAGTATTACTGCAGTTATTGAGAAGTGTTGTATTTTGATTTTTATTAATTTGATTATACATAAAATTAGTTTTCTAATTTGATACCGTTATTTCGCGCATCATAAAAACCGGAATAATTTATCACTATTATTAGTAAAATTATTGGTAATATAGTGTAATTTGGGGTTAGAAGCGCTCTTAAAAATAGGATGGCACACCTTCCACATATTCAGCAATCATTATTTCGTGAAGAACTTGTAACGACAAATACTTTTCTGAAAACACTTGCGTTAATAATATTTTGAAGATGAAGGGGGTGGACCTCACTTTAAATAAATTTTACAAGTCGGACATATAAGATGCATGCCATAAATTCTTGGTTTGATATAGAAAAAATGAACTTCGTAAAATATAACAATTTTTATTTTTCAATATAATCTCTCCTAATTGCAATAGATGTATTACAACGATCAATTAATAATTCTATACCTTTGTAAAAATATTCTAAAGTTTTTTCCTCAAAATGTTCTATTACAACTGGATATACTTCAGTATCGTCCTGAAAATGATATCCCCTAAGGTTTCTTTTAAATTAGAAAATAAATAATAACCACTAGGAGTCATATCCGGACAAGGAGGTAGTTGTTCCAGTTTTTGAAAGCCGCATTCGCGGATGTCAGCTTGTGAAATGCCGGCAGTGTGAACGGATACATTGTCGTGCAATAATCGAACACCTTTTGTCAATATTCCTCGACGTTTTGCATGAATAGTGTTCCTTGATTTACACAACAAATGCGCATAATATGTTCTGTTGACAAATGTATTGCGCTCTTTAAAGTTAATGAGTGAAATACCCTTACATCGTTTTCATTGTATGAACTACTTCTACTACTTCTGAAACGAGTTTCATCCGCCATTCCGTCGGTTCCCTTTTGGATAGAAAAACATAAAGTAAAGCCATTGTTTTATCTCCTATGACAATTGACTCGAACATCGGTTTTTGGTCGTCCCCACACACGTTTATAAGCGAGCGCGCACATTCGACCCGACGTTGGCATTGAAAAGCAGAAAAAAGACGCTGTACCCACCTTGCATTAACCTTATTCATACCCAAATGATCATGGAGAATTCAACAAATCCTTTTTTCGGAAATGTTAAAGTTCACTACTAATTCCTACACTTTCAAACGGGGATCTTCTAATACTATTTCTTCAATAAATTAAATTTTTTACCTCTAAAGGATTCTTCACCCAAACGAAAATATTTTGCCCACATTTTACAATGGAATATAAACGAGATAAGTCACCATAAATGCCGTCTAAACGTTGTTTAATTTGATTAGGCGTATGCTATTCTTTTGTTAAAAATTTGCTTAGACATTTTCATGCACTATGTAAGCGCATGTGAAATTCTTGCAACATTTGGCGTTCACTTGGGGGAACACCCGGTATATATATATATATATATATATATATATATATATATATATATATTATTA
>JAHWXV010684760.1:0-11842 GCA_024586415.1 Phrixothrix hirtus | reverse complement strand
TTCACTAATACCATCTAGATTTTCTAGACCTGAAATACAAAATTTTGGTCAAGTAAAATATCCATAAGATTGTTCAACTAGTATATACTTAAACAATGATATTATATTTGTGTATTTAAATTTCTTTCTATTTTAATGTAACAAGAATTAAAAATAATAAAAATTTAATGGAGAATTCTAAAAACATCCAGCACCTTTTTTAGAATAAAATAGATGATGTAATCCTAAAAGACACATTGCGGTAACCGATATCTGTCAATTCAATTAGGTCATCAATGAGTCATAGCATTGTAATTTATTACATTCTTCTTATGACTAATTTCTTATTCTACGCCATTCCATCACATTCTAGAATTTATCTTTTCTATATAAACAGTAGATTAAATTCCCTTAGTTTAGTTTTTATTAGAATCTCGTACTGTTAGTTACTGATGAACATAAATATAAATGTTGTTGCTAGTATCTTATGAAATAAATATTTAAATATAAGTGTATATAAATGGTTTAATCTTAGTGAATATAAACAAACATTTTAAAACAATTAACTAGTTTCGTTACATTAATTTTTAATAGTGTTTCGAATGTTTTATTTTTTATAATATGCAGAAATATTACGTTTTTTGTATTTTAACAGTTTTGCTTGTAAAGGTTATTGAATATAGTGCTATAGTGCCACTACTTTGTTTTTAAATATTACTATTTGTTAAGAAAATAGCGAGACAATTGCAGGTTTATCACAGTAATTAGAATACTATAAGCTAGCCAGCAATAAGCTGATGCAGATATAGATGCAAAAGTGAACTGGCAATAAGCATGTTTTAGATTCAATTAGCCATAGTGTACAACTTTGCAACAAAGTCTATCTCTACAGCTAAAAATAAAGGGGAATCCTACTTTTCACATTCTCTAGATGTGGCAGAAGGGATTACACTAAGTTATCATGATTTTTTACTAACGGTATAGAAGCCGTGTGAAATAATAAATTAAATTTTACTTCAGTGTCGTGGTGAAATGAAACGTAACTGATGTTAAAAAAAACCATGTAAGTGGAAGTGACAAAAACTCTTTTTAAGTTGCTTAGTAAATATTCTGCCTTCGTGTATTTACAATTAGATACAAATACTTAATAGAACAAAAAGAAAACAAAATTATATAAGCATGAATAGTTAAATAGCATGTACAGTGTAAATTTAAAATGGTTTAATTGGTCATGCCATAAACATTGATAAATGTATTCCTGAAAGAATTAGTAACTTATTTTTAATTAAATCCAAATAGAATGACGAACTTAGCTTACCGTCATTAATCCGTTTCTGCGCTAAGCAGTAGAAATTACATTCGGTGAAGACCTCAAATCTGGGGGGGGGGGGCGAAGATCTAAGTAACAGGTTAACTAAAGTACAATTTACTAGATTTATAAGGCAGGGTTCTTCCTATTCTCATAAAAATACACTCGGTAACCCAAATTTACGCTCACTGTAACGGTTTACATCTTATAGCGTACTTTAGTATCCACAATAAAAACAAACCTAGAATGTTTCAATTACCAAGGGTCGACTATTTGTTGACGTTTTGTAATTAAAACCACAAAATGGTGCGATTATTGCTGATCGCACTGTGCATGATAAAAATATGTTCTTTACCTTTGCCATTCAACTTTACACTTTTGGCCTAATATTTTTAAGTAGCTGTATAAATGCATTTTAATTCTCAAATGTTTTCTCGAAAGCAAATAACGGGTGTATTTTCACAAAGTCTGTAGTTTCAAAACACTACCAAAACAACAAAGTGTATCGATATCGAAGTAGAACAAATGGGTAAATGATTATTAACAACTGTACTTGGGATAGCAATACGGGAATTATTCAAGTTCGTTATAAGTAGATATTTTATTTCCGAATTTTTATTTTAATTTTGTGTACTGAATTATAAATAAACGTAATCTTCCACTCGTATTATTTAACTATTAGGTTGAATAGGCATCATTAGGCTACCGAGGCCAAATCAAACCGAATACGATTGATCATCATGCCACACGACAATTCAGGGTTACAGCTTAAATCATTTATAATTGGTTTGAACAATACGTAAACATAAACGACGGTACAATATACGGCGATAAAAGGTTCTGCGAACACATTTTCTTAGTAGGTCCTAGTAGTTTACCGGAAAATTTATTGGTAAAAACCTTAACTCCCCATTTATTAAATCTTCGTTCAAGCTTATGTAAATAAATAGTAAATAATAATTATAACAAATATTATTGTGTACATCTCGAATCAATGCAGTTCCCAGCTAGCATAGAACTAGTCTTCAATAATTCACTATAATTAGAACGACTAGTTTAAGTTACCAGATTGCTACAGTCGTGAAATATGGGATGAGTGTCGATTTTATTAAAAATAATTATAGTCTGTTCACGACCTGGTGTTAGATATGAAATCAAATTCAAGTATATTTGACTACAATTTATTTTTCTACGTCAAAGTACACCATTCAGTATTTTGTATACATCACAATAGAATGCATTCAGTATTAATGTAGGGATAGCATGACTTAACATGATCAAGCAACTATCGGTAATAATGACTTCTGTAAATAATACTATACCGAAACAAATTTCAATACAGCCTGTGGGTACATCTTTGACTTGCTTGTTGACAACAGCTCCCAAATGTTTAGTGATTAATTTTAGAGAGATTTTTAGTTTTATATCAACGGGTATTTTAACATAAAAAAGTTTTATAATTAATTAATTATATCATATTACTACAAGTAAAGCAGTTATTTACGTAGAAACAGTTTTAGCTAATTACTTGTGTGAGTAATAAAGTAAATAAATATTAGCAAAGACTGAGATAGATTTCGATCAAAATAGCACTAAATATGTCAAACTTTAAGTTTTTAAATATTTGTCTGATTAAAAAGTAATTCGGATATTTCTAATAAGGAAGTTGAATAGAAATCAGATTAGAACAAATTTAGTACAATTTAAACAATTCGTTTAATCTACAAAATAAGTCTGGGAAAACATATTTGCAATATTTTACCTCTACCTAATACAGTAGATATTCTTATAGCCAAAACTTATTTATTTTATAGATAATGATTGAGAATAAAATTTTTTAGCCGTAAATGTATTTATCTCGTCCATTGGTGAAATTCAGCTTCTTAAATAGACAAAATTTTACAATTAACTTTTATGTTTATATTTATATTTTATTCTAGTATTAATTAACCACAAATTGTTTAGGAACTGCCTATGTACGGTATAAAAATAAGATTTTGCCAATAGTCGTTTGGATTTATCTTTATTTAGCAGTATTTCAGCTGTATGAGCTATTCTATAGTTCATTACGATCTTTACGTAAATGCTGAATGATTATATTCTGATAAATACAAAATACTGAACGTTGTACTTTAACATAAACGAAAATAAATGTAATTACAGGCAGTAGGACGTGAACAGACTATACTTGAAGACAATTATAAATTGGACAAAATTCGGGAATAGGAATATAGTATTTTATAGACTCCGTCGACCGGATCATTTAGCCATATTCAGGTAAAAGTAAAATTCACGAACGCAGTAGATGTCGATAGATACTAGAAGAGCTCAGCAAACGCACCCTTATAATTTTATATACCTTATGTAAATTTGATGGCTATAACTTAGAAATTTCGATAAGATTCATAACAACCAATTTCGGAACAAAAGATTCAAAAGGAATTAATTAGCTCACAAGGTATTGTGCGTTTATAGCTGAAATACTAATAAAGTATCCCCAACGTTAGAAACTAATTTAAATGAAGCTTTGCCCACACATATAACATGCAGAAGTGATATATACGCATTTTTATTTGTTAATATTGCTTATTTCGAAAACCAAAGTAGATACAGAAACCATTTCAATTGACGTTATCTTTTATTTTTAAAGAGCTTTCGGTTGGTGTATATATCAATCCAGTGACGGACCTTCAGGGAGCTCAGTGTAAAATATATGGCCAAGTTTGAGGTAAAATTTTCAATAGGATATCTATTTTCCATCCAATCAGAAACTTAATATCATTTTCTTAAATTAAGTTAAATTTACTGGTTAACATATTTTTGCGCGAAGTCATAACCTTAATCCCTAAAACAATATACTATTATTTACGAAATTCTTACAATCTATTATAAATTAGGTGGTATAGTGCTATTTTATGCATTTTACGTGGAATACTGTATTTTTGTCTTCCCGCAATGAAAGGGTAGAATCATTTACATTTAAGTGTAGATGTAGCGATTCCAATTGGCAAAATTTAGACTAGCTGCAAATAATAAGAAGCCATGCCAATCGAATATTTCACTAGTGAAATAATTTTACTCGAAAGACGTTTTTCGCAATTATTATATGATGCAAATAAGGTTGGCTAATGCAATGTTTAAGCTAGTGATAAAATTTCAAGTAATTAATTTCATTCAATATTCTATAACATATCGCGAAATGAAATTACACGACTTTCTGAAAGATATAACTAAAGATACCCTATTCAACGTTGAACATGATACTGGTTTAAAATTGTATCCCACAGTTAAGCTTATGTTTACAGAATTTGTCGAAGAATGGTTTGGCAAGAACGATGACCAATATGCAGGAAATATGAGTAATCAGAAGAAAGTGGTACACCTTACAAATCGTCCTGTCCATATGGAGAGGCAGAAGATATCGATATCACATATAAAAGTGAAGCTGTAAAATACTCGAAGGGCGGTAAAAAGAGACGATTACACTTAGTATGCGTTCGTAGCAAATTTAGGCGAAAAAGTAATGAATACGATAAACTAAATGTTATTAATTGATATGTTTGGATCACTTTCAATGATGCAGTGGAACGGGGGTCTATAGTTTATGATTTAAATTTGCGATAATGGGAATTAGAACCCATTGAATTAATATACTATCGGCGTTTGATGGTTCTAAACGTTGAGTAGTTTTATTTAAGCAAACATTTGTCATAGTGTCACGATAGATAATCAAATGTCTACAAGAATAACAATGATATTATAAAACTGCGATCATTAACAAACAACCTGTTATTACCACCGCTTACCAAAGGTGCATTTCAATATACTTGGTAATAAAATGGGTAGTTTAGTCAACGACTTACTTGTTTCATCAATCCTATAGAATGTCTTTTTAAAGCGGATATCAATACACAAACATCATGTACTGTATATGGTACCGCTACAGTAATAAGGTATACATGGTGTAAAAAATATCTGGGTTTAAAACATTACTTTGAAGCATACTATTACTGCGAGTCTGTGCATTTACACATATCAAAGAGACTCATATTGCCATTTACTGATAATTTATAGTGCAAAATAGTATACATTATCTATTTTATTAATGGATTTGTCACTTTCCTCATCAATTTTTAATTGTACAAGTAATAAATTTGGTTTTTAAATATTTCGATTACATATCTCATGACTTTAGAAAACAAAACTAGCTTTATGATGCATTTATAAATACATTTTTTAATTTATTTCTTAATTAATTTAATATTTATAACTCCTTTAAGGTTTTGTAGTTCAATGTATGTTGTAATTGTAAAAAACCGCGTTCGAATATTATTTGCCGCAGATCTAAATTTAGCAACGGCCCTTTTTAGTATAAGAGCTTATAGATCACTCTAAAAGTAGTTCGCAACTTTAACAGGTAACGCAAATTGAAACTGCTGTGTATGATATAAAATGGCAGACCAATCTATAAGTACAGAAATATACAAAAAAATTAAACGATGAAGGTTTTTTCTAAATAGTACAAGCAATTTGAACTTTCAATAAATAAAGTTACAGTACGGGTGAAGAGCTATATAAATGTAATCTTAACAAATGAACATTTTCATGGGCTAGTCACCACCAAAATTACATAACCTGTATTAGTAGGTAAGCGCACAAGACAAAGACTTGCATTTTCAAATAGCGCGCTTAGGTTACTAGCGTTTCGCAATTTCGCCCTTGTTGAAGATTATTAGCCCGAGATAGACCGAGCACCCTATTCGAAAATGCAATTATTCCTCTTAAACGCATGACAAGTGCGGTTATTTTGAAAAGTAACAAAGTATTAAAATAATTTAAAATCTCAATTTTTGATTCACTTTGAAGTTCTAAAAGGATTAAATAACAAAATAAATTCTTGTAATTAATTATATAATTTTCATGTTTATTTTTAGAATACATACAATGGCTATTTTATTTCTCTTATTATTGACAGCAAGTCAGATATAACACAAAATAGCAATTATAGAAAATTTAAAATAAAAAAATAAAATTAATTAAATCGACAATTTAAATAAATTTTATAAATTAATGAATCATTGTTCTATGGCGCCCAACTATTTAGATTATTAAATAAGACGTTAATGCAACATGAAATGAGAGGTGGCACCTACATCAAACCATTTGTTTAAGGTCATAAATTATAAAAATTATTGAAAGTTTAGCACCATTCATAACTGCGAAAACAGAACTTTGTTGCGTATAATTTTTACTATTAAAACAAAATATCCTCGTACCTTTACTTGAAATTCAACAAAGCAAACCTTTCCGATTTTAAAATTGGACAAGCATTTTATTATTTGTAACAGAATTAAATTTCACCAGTAACTCAATATACAAGAATTCCAGTTATCTATAATAAATAAATTATGGGTAACTGTGTAGTTTCAATGTAATTTTAAATAATGACTGTTAATAAATATTGTCACCAATTAATGCAATAAAATGGATTAAACCAATCGAGCACATTTTTTTCAAATAATAAAAAACCATAGTTAACCTTACGTAATTGTCTATTTAAGTACAAAAAATAAGATAAAATTGAAACATCTCTAACAATTTACGTCAATGTACTGGTAAATTATTTACGACCATTTGTGAATAGCATTGTAATTATTTGGGAAGTCAGATTGTATTTGATCTATTTTTATGAATAAAAAGTTTCTAGAATTTCAGACGTTGCCATTTCTTCTATTTAGTAGAATTTACAATTTTATGTAAACACTTTATTAAATTATGGCTTAACCATTAATGTTATCAGAAAATAGTATAAAATATTTTGTTGTGTATAATAATAACTACATTCTGGAAAACTCTCGAATAAAAACATCCATTAGTTGCCGACTTTTGCGGCACAAAGTTTTGACCTGTACTAAATTTTTTTAGCAAAAAAAGATTTTGGACTAGTCTTGTATGAGACTGTTTTGTTTAATATCTTATACCACCGTACATTATTTTCTTTACACCCTGTATATTTAGAACTTAACTGCTTAAATACTTCTGTAATTTGGTTGGTAAATTAATAATATTAATTAGACTATGTTTTAAAAAACAAATAAATCTTTAATCGCTTAATTTGTCTAGAATAAATTGCATATTTATAAAAAAGGCCATCTTATTTTAATAGAAAACGTCCATATTTTTTGTCGCCTAGGTATTGAGCAGCTTATCTGTTATAAAAGATGTACGTTTACTAAGAAGTCATACTGTAACGCAATATAGGCATGCAGACTAGAATATTGAATAAAAGAAGAAATACATTTTAAATGGTAGAGTGGAAAAAGTCTATAGCATTAATACCCAGAAGACTGTAATTCTACTCAAAAACTATTCTGAAAAGAAAGCGGTACATGGGTAAGCGCAGTTAGTTTTAAGGACTCAATCAGTATTATCTGTAAATGGCTATTCTTTAAATCAGAAGTGCTAAATTAATTAGCTAAAGAAGCCCTGAAAAATATAACAAAATTTAGGAAATCTTTTTACATTCATGCTATTTTACCTGGATTGTGTATAATACCACAAAATTGGGAAATCTACCTAAGAAAGATCATAATTCGTTCCCGGTTTGCTCGGATCTTAGAGAGCGAAGATGCCACCTATCAGTTTATCTAAATCACAATAAAAATCAATAACAAGCCATTTCTAATAATAAAAAATACACAGTCATGTTTTCTTCAAAGTTCTATTTGCGATTCTTAACAGTCAAAGCTGTGAGGTCAAAAATAAAAAAATGATGCTCCGAAAGCACTTCGAGCCGAATATATACCGTGTGTCCACATTTTGATGTTCACCATTAGTATCTTGATTATTAGAAGAAATAAAACAACGATTAAATTATAAGATATTTTGAAAAAACCAAAATTGGACAATTTCAATTTTTCTCAATAACTCATTAACACCTAATGTGACCGCTCCTAAAGTTTTACATTCTTTAGACACTTTTTTAAGATAAACCTTTTGGTGTCAACAAAAACTCCCAATTGTCATTTGTTTCCAAGTTATTAGCGCTATCTTTTGTTTTTTCATAAGTGGAAATATTGGATTTATGGTTAGTCAGATAGTCGTTAAAAAGAGCTGTTCAAGAACTTATAACACACCTGAAAAAAATTTATTTATAGAAAAGATATCAACAAAAAACAAAATTAATCTCTAATACAAAGTAGGCTATGAAATTAAACATCAATGACAAATAAAAACAAAAAGATATGCTAAGTAGCAGTGTAAAATAAAGTCAAAAAGTAAATAAAGGGTACTAAAAGTTCATTCACTTAAAGAAACTGTTCGATATGATGACCATTTTGTTCCACACACTTTTGGTACCTTATTCTTACAGAGTTGCAAACTTTACGAAGTTTGTTTCCGTTTAATGATCTAAGAACATCCTGCACTCTTTTTTCTAAAATTTCTCGAGTTTCTTGCGTTAAACACTGCGTTTTTAGTGGTGCCTCATAAAAAAAGTCAAGGGGGGTAAGTTTGGGTGATCTTGCAGACCATTGCACTGGTTCATTATTTGAAATCACTATCTCATTAAAGTTTTCTCTTAAAAATTGTTACACGTTACGAGTATTGTGAGCCGGGAAACCATTCTGCTGGAACCAGATGTTTTGCATGTCCGGATTAATAATTTCTCTCAAAGCAGGCATTATCTCGTTTGTTAGTAACTCGAAATATCTGTTACCAATTAAATTGTAATCAAAGATGAAAGGACCTATCAAGTGATTATCTAAAACGAAAAAAAAACTCAAAGAAACAAAAAAGTGTAAACAAAATTTCATACCAATTAAACCGCACCAAATATTAAACCCAAATCTTACTTGAAATCTTCTTTGATTTACCATATGTGGATTTTCACCAGTCCAATGGTGATAGTTATGTCTATTAAATACTCCACAATTGCTAAATTGCGTTTCATCTGTCCACATTACTTTCCTAGGAAAATTACCATCCATCTCACATTTTTGTAGGTGTCACCTGCTAAACTGTAATTTTCGGTGATGGTCATTATCGTTTAAACCTTGTACAGTTATTGTTTTGTAAGAGTGGTATTTGTTTTTTTTTAAGGTTTTGTGATCAGTGGATTTGAAATTGCAGTTTCTCTAGCCACTTGACGAACGGATGTGCTTGGATTATTCGTAACATGTTGCAAGGTATTATTTCGTCATATATCAGCACCCTTCACTTCGTAGTTAGCTGTTTTTTGTACGAAACTTGTAACACTCATTTTTTCTCGGTTACTTTTTCTATTATTTGATAAAAATATTAGTTAAAATTATTGTAATTCCGTTGTGGATAAAGTGGTAGAACTTTAACTATATTTGGGGAATTAGATTCCGTCTTATTTATCTTACGATTTTAGTAAGAAAAGACAAATTCAATTTTTATCAAGTTTACTTCTATAAAATTTGATAGCTGTTTTTTTATTTGCGTAATTAATCATTAAATTGTTAGATGGAAATTACTTTTGATGACTATTCACATTAAATTATATTTAATATATTAATATCTATAGTTTAATTCAAACATAAATATTGTTTACTTTTAATAAACTTAATTCATGTAGGAATTTATATTGAAGGTCAGTTCAGGCACTTCTGGTCCGATGTTTGAATAGTATACACGTCTTCTTTGCTATCGTGAATTTTAACTTTGATAACCGTTGTTATGAAAGTTGAAATTACGTCTATATCTCTTTGAAATTATTAATGATTGCTTTCATTTAGCATTAATGATTTTGAAAACTTCATTTTAGGATTGTGTACTATTCAAACGACGGCATGACAAAGGGTGGGGGGTTTAGTGGTTATTAAGTAAAGTTATGTTCCTGAGGCCGTAATTTGTGAATATTTAGTTTTAAATAGTATAAAAATTGGCATTAGTAATTTAAGTCGGTAAATGCATGCAAATTTTGTTTGTTTTTTGTTTTTGATAAGGTATTGTGCGCGAAATGGCGTAACTTGGTTTGGAGAAATTCCATTAAAATTTGAGCTTGTCACAGACAAGGTTTATGTATTTGCGCATGTCGTAAAACATGGATATTTATATTGCGCATGTCTGGAGGACATGATGTTGAATTTTGCTGCACTATTGACATTTGATCCTATTTATAACTTGCATCTAATTAAATAATCGCTTAATTATTTCCTAGAGAATAACTTCGGCCACAAGTAAATTTTGTCATGAGAATTCTTTTGTTTCAGAGTTGGGTGGGTTTTATCTAAATTATTCATTATTGGGGTTGTTATTTGATTATCTTTATTTATATTGATTATTTGGCTCAAAATTATATACTGCCAAGGGTTTTAAAATTGATTGTTCAATTTTCTTTTTTATTTGCTTCATTATTTAATTCATTAGCCTCGAACTAATGGAATCACTGGTGATCATTCAATTAGTTCGATTCAATGTAAACCAATATAGTAAATTATGTTATCGATTCGTATAGTTGGAGAAACTATATTTCATTATTATATCATTGTTCATTAGAGATTATTCTTGGACAGAATTAAATTTCTCTCTTGGGAAATAGTTGCGTTCACGAATTAATCTTATTTCTGCCTTTAAAACAACTACTGTTCGATGAGACAATGGTCTAAATTTTGTTCTGTTTAGTTATGGAGACGGATTTTTTCAGCACGAGTATACCTCTATTGAGTACCTGATCGAAGATTCGACTACTGGCTGCCACTTCGCTTAGATCACTGTCTTGTAACATATGATATGACATTTATACTTTAAAATACAATTGATTGTTAAAATTCCTAATTAATCTACTAAAAATTGTCCTGGGTTGTTGGTTTCTTTCTGGAAAACGTTCAACGAAACTCCTGCAAGCATTTTCAGAGTTACTATTTGCTTTAAAATATACTTCCAGCATATCAATTTCTTCTTCATTTGAATATATATATATATATATATATCTGCGATTGTCAATGCTTAACTTAGTAACTTAATACTTAACAATAGTTACTTATCGATAACTACGAGTACACAAGGTATTAATTAATTTATCTCTGTGGCACTAATTGTACTTTGACAGCTTATTATTTTGTTTCACACTAGCATTTGTGTCATAGCCTACAAATTTTGTATTAGAGATTAATTTTGTTCTTTGTTGATATCTTTCCTGTAAATAAAATTTTTTCAGGTGTGTTATATGTACATCGTTGAAAAGCTCTTTTTAACGACTATCTAGCTAACTACAAATCCAATATTACCACCTATAAAAAAACAAAAGATAGCGTTAATAACTTAAAAACAAATGCCAATCGAGAGTTTTTGTTGACACCAAACAATTTGTCTTAAAAAAGTGTCTGAACAATGCAAAACTTTAGTACCTGTCCATTAGGGGTTAACGAGTTATTGAGAAAAATTGAATACGGAAAATTTTGGTTTTTTCAAGATATCTTAAAATTTAAAAAAGTTATGACGAATTTGAAATGAGATGTGTGTATATATATAAATATATATATATATATATATATATATATATATATATATATATATATATTATATGAG
>JAHWXV010684757.1:0-15648 GCA_024586415.1 Phrixothrix hirtus | reverse complement strand
TATATATATATTTGTCTCAAAACAAAGTTTCTAAAATATATTTTGAATTCTTAAAGAATAGATTTTGTGTGTTGAAGACGTTGTTTTATTTCCGCACATTTAATGAAAATTTAGTTTAAAGCGGTAAGAAATTATTAGGAAATGATTGTTGTAAAAGGTCGCAGGTTGCTGTGAATTTAGAGATCTTTAGGCCACTTCCAGGAAGTCGGCTAATTTATCTAGAAATCGATTGTGTTAAATATTTCTCATTCAAGTGACATATTTCCACCCTTGCAATGATTTTCTCCAAGAACTCATTATGAAGGCTCACCGAACACTTAACTAGAGTTTAAATTAGTATTTCGAAATTTTCGTATACATGAATAGTTGAAACATATCGTTTGAAAGTTCTAAAGCAAATTTGCGTAAATACTATCTACACAATGCCTGTCGTATGAAAATTGTAGTAAGAAACAGATGTTTACTGGATATATAAATAGCTAAGTCGCAGATTGTGACGTCTATTTTAAATGCTATAAATAGGTCATACGAATGTTACACACAAACTTTTTCTTTTAAGATAAGGCGGTTACGGAGTGTTTTAAATATTTTATTACAGAAACGAGAAATCGTTAGCTATCAAATTGAACTGAATTATCCGAAGGTAGGTAGTTTAAATTATAAAATAGGTTATTAGTATACTTCTTAAGTGTAAACAATTGTACGTAATTTATAAAAGCTAATTATTTCGCTATAACGTATGGTTAGAGTAATATAGTCTGTTTATATAACAATACATCCCCCTCCATAAAATCTGAATCACTTGCATTTATTAATATTTTGTTACAACAGATAATTTTTAAAGGTATGGATAGGCATTTTATACTTACATAAACATTTCATATTAACATAATGACTTTACGTCACATTTGGTTGTAAAACTTTTATTTTGTTGCTGGCATTAATTTATCATATTTTTGGTATTTTTGCGTTAATTTCATATTTCGCATTGTTTAGTTTTTATTTGGAAATTTCATTTTGTGCTTTCGATGCTCTTGTTATTTATCAATTGTGTGAGATTAGATGAGAAACAAATTACACGGAAAATTGTATATGAAAGTATATGTGAATGTAAAGTTGATGTACATGAAGCAAACGAGCGACCAATAAATCTTTTATCTCAATACTTAATACTTAGCGGTCATGAAAACGCCGCCTAAATTCTTACCGAGATATACCTGTGTGGACTAATGCGATAAGTTAAAGATATAATAACACGGTAGCATTATTGGATCATTGGATAATATTCCTACTTTATTTCGCATCACTGTATACATATTGGACCAATGCCATTTGAAAAAGTACGTTCGTCGAAATAATGTCTTATTGTCATTTTCAGTTATAATAATTTGACGGATAAAAATCATTTTTAATAACACTTCCTTTGGTTCTTTTAGCTCTCCTTTCCCAGCTATTATCACATTTACACAATAACTCTTAGTACTTGCACCATAAGAACACGTTATTGAAACAATTGCATGTTCGTCCTTCATTTTTCCGACAATAGATTCGCTATGCCAAATGCCCATCACGCTCCCCGATTGGAAATTGAATATATAAAATTCATTCGAATGTTTCTTCATTTCATCATAGGAATTCTCAAAAGAAGTTTCAATATTAAACTATCTACGTCGATATAACAAAGGAAACGCACTACCATGTAAACGTTTTAGAAAGTTATAATAAAGGTGGCCGTTTTCGACAAATCCATAATGGCAGGTGTGTCGTACTTAATTAAAACTTTATTCATATCATTGGCCATTAAGTTTTCGGAACAGGCGAACAAATTTTTTTAATTTGGCTTAGTTATACACTTCTTCGCGCCAGCTTTTCTCCCAATTGTTTCCCAATAACTAGTTCATTTAATAACAGTTTCCGTGATTTTAACAAATACACTGTTTAGTATTAATTAAAGAAAGCTTAACCTGATTTGTTATTGCCGCATTTCTTGAACTCTTATTCAAATTAACGTATGGCCGGGACCAAGGATATTGTCGATATGACATTTATCTATAAATGTCCGTCAAACACAACCCTTCTGCCAAACACTATTTTAAATTGCGATAATGTGTCACATACCTTTCATTTCTACATGCATTTGGAATTAATTGTTTATATTATACCTTGACTAGTTGTGAAAAATCGATTCTGAATAAAATTTTAAATTTCTAAGAGTATCGTGTAAATGTTACGGTTACCTTAAATCAGCCTCTAAAACGTAACCAAGTCTTGAATTATGGTAACATCGTAAAAGTTTGAATATTATGTGAAGTGAATCACTCAAAATCAGATTTAAGAAGGTATAGACACATACTATTACAATACAAATCAGTTGCGTCTAAGTATGTATCTTGGAGGAATCGAAATTTGGAACGAATTCATTATTCGTAATTGATTTCCTTCATGCATACATACTTACATCACTACGAATACCACTTTGAAGGAAACTAAGTATGCCCATATCCGTTAGCAATTCTAATTCTACAGTTGCGCTGCGTAGCATTGCATACCAACTTAAGCCAGGTGAAGTAAGATATTGTGTCAGTAGACAGTAACACTGTATGCATAATGTTCTACAATTTTCAAAAATATCTGCAGATAGTAAAACATTGATACTTAAGTAAATATCAGAATAATCATCAAAAATTCTACATTTAAATACTTCCCATATGTCCATTGCTAGTTGATATTCGCATCGTAAAACTTCTCAACTTTGTAATTTATCATAAAACGTCCGTGATAGTAACATATTTTCCTGTAAGTTTTCCAAGTTATTTACATATAAAGACGGAAATACACATTCTTGTTTTTCCACCTGGAATTATAAAGCATACCCAAAGAAATTTTGAATTTCCACAATCCCATAACTTACATTTTTACCTAAACAGGAATTTAGAACATCAAAGCTATCTAAAAAGCGCAAATCTAGGTATATCATTAGTGAGTTACCTTTTCGATCCATGGCCTCATCAACTTGTATACCTTTATTAAATTTTCCTAGTTTTTCTTGGTTTGAGCGATTAATTCAACCTCTTCTCTATTCAAAGGTGTCTGACGAGGGATGTGAATAGTATCCCGTTAAGTTTTGAAAAATATAGGTACAAATGACGGAAATTTAAAATTTGAATTACATATTGAATGAGTTGCTCCACGGTATGCACCCTTAATGTGACCATAGTCTCTTACATTTACGGTAGAACTTTGAAATGATTTATCACGGATAAAGCAAGTAACGTCACTTTCACTCGCTCTGACCTGTTTTGGAGTTCACTGGGTCTTAGCTATGTATAGATTTACATATAATTGATAAATATATACAGCATACTGTTCTAATTCTCGCATAAATTTGTCATCAACGTCTAGCGCACGATAAATTTCACATTTTGATAGATTCTCATTAACAGAACTTTTTATATACGAGGGTAGACTGAAAACTATTGCATACATGCTTGTAGAGCGCAAACAAAAACGAATAGCAAGATCGGGCAAAAAGTACATTAAATTACGTCTAGTATTACAGAACGTGTCGAAAATATATAGTTTATCGATATCGATACCCTCCAGAAATGAAACGGGAATTCGGTATAGAAATCATACCGTCACCCCACATCAGTTTTATGTGGAAAATATATCGAATCTATGTGAGGAAACCGAGTTGTTTCGATATAGCATAGCTGTAGACGAAACAAACCCTAGCATCAGTGCCATCTCTTAACAATAGATATACTAAATTGAAAATTCTAATAAGTGACCTAGTTACAATCTTGTTTTATGCCGGTAATCCTATATAGAGGCCGCATTGTATATTTGATATAAAAATTCTACCTACATAAATAATGCATCTTCATTTTTTTTATATTGATAAATAAAACAACCATTTATTAAAACTTGCCTAGTTTCGTAATCATATAAAGATCACATCATCATCAGAAGCTATAATTGTAAAAATTAACTAATTAAAACTACACTTCTATTAATGTTAACTGTTGGATATATTTATTATATTTGCATTTATATATTTATATTATTTCAACATTAACAGAACCATATGGTTTTAATTCTAATTTATTAATTTAACTAATTGTTTATACAACATGATGTAGTCTTTATATTATCACGAAACTAGTCAATCTTTAATTAATGAAAACAAAATCTTAATAAGTATTACTTCCCTATGATTATATTGACGGTTTGGAAACGGCTTTAATGTTCCTTAGGTATCTATGTTTTCTAACTCTTTCAGTGCTATTCACTTTTATTATTGACTTGCAAATGTTTACTACAAAAATAAAATTTAAAATAAATGCAGAAGGTTAAACAAATTGATATCGTTCCTTATTGAAAAAGATCCTACACTTGCACAACAATATAAAGAAAATAATTTAAAAAATGTTGCCAATTTTAACTTTGGAATATTTAACGAGCTTACAGATCACGCACTACATCAATTTCTAAAAGGTTTATTTAAAAGTGCTTGCAAATTATGTAAACTGAGCTAACCATTCCTAATATTGCTTTTATTAACCTTTTGGTATTTCCGAAGTAGACATAGAAGGCTTTGCCTATCGGTAAATTCAAAGGAATAATCTCTCTATTGTATCCCACTGTTGAAGCTCAAACAAATTCAAAGAAATGAACATATATAACTTCGGAAGCGGTTACAATAATATATATTATCGTAGGTATATCGTTTTTAAATAAATATTTGATTGCCCAAGTTTATGTTTAAATTTCCAATATTTGTGCTACTAGTGACAATTCTTAAGTTTCAAAATCATATATTTATTTTTCAGCATAGTTACCGTTAAGGCTAATGCGTTCCCATCAACGTGTAGCAAGTTTTTTCATTCCGTCACTGAAAAACTTTTCTGACTTTTCTCGAATCTAGCACTTGACAACTACATTTAGCTCATCGTCTGAGGCGTAATGATTGCCCTTGAGACCTCTCTTGAGTAGAGGAGAAAAATAAAAATCGCTAAACGCAAGTCGTGGGGAATAAGGGGGGTGTGGAATTGGTTTAAACTTCAAATTTCGCAGAGGTCCAGTTGCGCGTGAAGTATGTGAAAGATCGATGTGATATTGCAGGATTATTCGTGCGAGGTTGCCTCTAACCGTTGCGCCCCGTCCCAGAAAATCGGTCATATAAACTCGGCGAACATCCCAAAACGTTATCAAAAGAAGTTTTTTCGGGATAGTTGTTTTGATCTTTTTTGCCTGACAAGAAGACGAATGTCAATATTCAGCTCTCTGTCATTTCTCTTTCGGGTTGTACTAATAGACCCATAACTTGTCTCCCGTCACAATATTCAAAATAGAGTCGTCTCCTTCGTTACGTCAGTCCTGCAAAGGTTGCTCGCAGCATTCAAATCGACCCTGTCTGTACTCGCCTGTGCGACAGCATGATACCCATCGTGCACAGATCTTACGATATCCCAATTGTACATTAATGAAGTCGACACGTTACTTGGATATTTCAATATTGTTTGTGATACGCTTTTGAATGATTCGGCGGTCATTTTGAATCAAACTGTTGACGAGTTTGTGAAGTCTATCGCCTGTGGCAGTGATCAGACATACTCTGCGTGTTTCATCAACAATTATGGCTTGTTCAGGCTCGCAACCGCGAAATTTTATTACCCATTGGTTTATACTACATCTATTAACAGCATCATCACCATAAACAACCTTTAAACAACAAAGAATATCAGTAGGAGTTATTTTTTTAGCAGTTAAAAATTCGATAACAGTACGCTGTTTAATTCGCGTTGACAGCACTAGAACACCTCTTCACACGTCTGCTTCCCGAAATACATGGAATGAACGCAACGACCTTAAACCTGCGCATGCGTATTGAGGGGGAATGTTACTTCCACATGCCACCTGGTGTGACTGCATAGGTCATTTCGTTTGCGCTCTACAAGCATGTGTACACTAGTTTTCCGGCTACCCTCGTAGTATGAAAAGTATGAGGTTCGTGATTGCATGCTTTTATTATGCATTTCTTGATAGGTTTGGTTCAATTGTTGAAATTGGTTTCAACATGCTTTCAAAGTCACCATAAACTAGAAAATGTTCTGTTAACCGTTTATGATAATTTTGAAACTTAAATATATTTCCAGGCACACTCTTATCCAACTTAGTAGTTGTGGGAACTTTTGTAGGAAGTTTTGTATGTGATTTATTAAAGTGAAATCTAGTCTGTTGGTATAATTTTTCTGTAGTACAGATATATCGCTTACCATCGCAAAATGGGAAGCTGTTTATAACCTTTATCTGGCAAGCCAGTAGTCTCAAGAAATTCTTACATCAACAGTAATGACTTTTACTGTCCAAGTAATTAATCAACACTAAATTTACAACAGATCGATTTTTAGTTTTAAAAAAGTTATAGGTTCAACTATGTCAGATTTGTTTGGCCATTTTCAAATACGTTTTTGATATCTTACACTTTAATGGAAATCTCATTTTGGTTTCCTAATTTGGAAGTATCAAAGGTTTAACAGGAAAATTATTACCTTCAACATTAAAACTATCCCAAAAATTTTCATATGAGACCAATTTGTTCGAAGTAGCTTCTGGACAACACACATTTCATGCCAAAGTCCACCTGAAACAGAATACGTTATCGTTGGGAACGTTTACTATAGGTAACCTTTATTTCTGAATTGCTTATGGAAGTGAAATATATGATGAGGCGTGCAATCGAGTGACCTTAGGGTATTTACTTTTAAGAGGAGTATGTTTATAAGACACAACCTGAAATACAATAAACCACCATTTTTATAATATAATATGCTATCTTCAAACACCCGCACCCCGTTCTCGATGTTCACTCACCCTTCCATCTAGAATTGCAGTAAAATCATCATACATATTCCTTACATTTCTAATAACAGTAATAATTTTGTTTTTGGCAAAAGATTCCAAATTTACTTTAACTGTTAGAAATGCATGCATTTTAACTTAATTCCGAGAAGTGTAACATTTTCGCATTTAACAAAAATAGTATTTATGGAAAGACGACTTATTTGGATTTATTGTTATTATAACATAACCTGCTATCAGGGAAGTAGCCTTCTATTTATATGAGAGCCTGGAGTGATAATGAGGATATGTAACTGAGGTCTTTTGAGCAGTTAAAATGTTAATGCCATCAGCAACTTGAATGCATTTAGTAGGGATTATGTTATAATAAAAGCCATTGATGAAGATGATAAATAATAAGAGTCCAAAAATTAAACCTTGCGCTACACCACAACGTACAGGCTTCATCTCAAAGCACTTCTTTACTATGAATTAAAGATGCTCTTAAAAATTGAATAAATAGGTCACTCAGTCCATAGTAACGTAACCCATTAATTAGGATTTCATGATTCACACAATCGAGGGCATTGGCTGGGTTACGTAGGATCTACTCCCAATAACTACCCCGTTCAAAACACTCAATGATAAACGTCATAGCTTTATGTACAACTTGCATGGTGTTTCTATTGTTACGAAAATTAAAGTGAGCTAGATTTAACAACAAATTTTTCTCACGAACGGACATTAATCTATTTTTTTATTGACTGCAGGATTTTGCCTAAAATAGGATTAATAGAAATTGGGCGATAACTCCCAATATCGTTTGGATCATTTTACCTAATAAAAGATGCACATTAGAAAATTTAAATGGCTCAAGAAGGATGTCACTATGAAGAGAGATTTAAAATAGCAATTAAAAAATAAACTACTAAATTTGTTATTGATTTAACAATTTTACCGTTAATATCGTAAATTTCCGAGTAATTTGAATTTGAATATTTTATCAGCAGTCATAAATTGGATACTGATGCGGTCTGCGCCGCCGTTATCTTCTGGATATAGGGAGTATCCACTGCCTTACTACAAAGCTATGGCCACATCAGAAGTTAGGTTAAAAAGACTCGTGGGAGATGTCGTGCGACTTGAAAGAACAACTTTGTGTCAACGGTAGCAGAAAATTATCCATACCTAAAATTGGCTGTGGGTTAGATTAACTTTGTTGGCGAGTGGTATCCAGCATGTCGAGGCATGGGTATCCAAGTGCTGATCTGTAGTTGGACTCCAATAAACATCCTTCCAAAGAAGAAAACCGTTCTTCTTTTACAAGAACATGGGTTGTAAAAATGGTGCACAGTGCAGATTTCGACATGGATCGTCTAACACAACAATTGAAGTACATATATCTCAACTTAATAGACTGAAATCGCTGTTACGGGACGCAACAGACGTATGGAGAGCGTATTGTAACAAAAATTTGCAACGAAAGGTGATATGACTAACACCATATACTTCCATGATGAGTCTTGTCCCATATCAGATTACCAGCTTGAATTAATCATACTTTCTCCCAACTTTCCCTATATATTCTACATTTTACAGTTTATAATTAAATGGACGAACCACTACTTAGTTAGTTGGTTCTGTTATCAATATCGATGTGTAAAGACATTAGCTTATAGATTGCATTAAAATCAATAAGTGTATACATACTTGTTGAATAATAAGCTCGTATTGCAAATTCTGAAGCACTACATATTGTAAGAAACATTTTCAGTTGAAAATGGGCTGAGGTTCCAATATATTGCTTGTTCGCTTAGTTTTTCCTTCACTAACCTGCAGAGGCCAATTTAACTTTATGAAAAAATATTTCTCTCCGTGATGATCGATTGTTAGTGCCCACAGTTTTGAAACGTCACAAAGTTTCTACTGCAGTATCTATAATCGACTTTTAGAGGTAATAAGATTAAATGCAACTAAAAATACTGTAAGAACAATTTGCATTTATATATTCGTAAAGTAGGTCCAAAATTATGGCCTCGCTAGCGAGAGACTCGCTGAAATTGGCTGTAAAATAGTGGAGAAATGTTATATTTACAGCTGGATCAAAACTATATCAAAATTCATCAGATGGGCGTAGAGAATTCCACAAAAATATTTTGCGCAATGAAATGCCTTGAAATGCTCGCAAGGATTTGATTTTTATTGGAAATGAATCGTAGCTAATTATTTAATCCATCGGAGGTATATTATAAAAATACGTAACATTGTACGCTCTATCTATTGGAGAAAATTGTATGTTAATGGGTTATAACACCTGGCAAAGCAAAGTTAGAGTTCCTCAATGGATTGATCAGTATGGGGGTTGATTGTAACCTAATCGAACATCTCTAGGACATGTTGCACCGTCATATTATAGAACATCTGACAGTGTCAAATAATTTGAATAATTTTCGTCTTTCCCAAGCCGATAAATGGGAATTAATACCTCAATAATCTATCCAAAATCTTATTCTCAGCATGAAACGACGGAAGGAAGCGATAATAAGTGCTAGAGGTGGTAGTATAATGGTATCGATCGTAACTTGGTTTTTGATTATATCAACTTTATGTTCTTTTCTATCATTTGAATTCATTGGCAAATATCAATATCTCGCCTAGGTACGCTATTGTGATGCCAAGCGAAGAATTTTGTAACGTTCAGTGCAGGCATTAAAGATTAATAGATTTATAGAGACGCTGATATTAATTTTCATCAAAATTTATCAATAAACACTAAATAAAATTATATAGTTAATTTTCAAATTAGCTCAAAATGTAATAAATATTAGAAAGATTGGTGTTCTCTTATAATAGTTTTAATTAATAAGGCTTTATTTTCGAAATTGTGCATTTGTAAAATGTTTAAACACAAGTGAAGCGGTATTGATCCCAAAGCGTCTAATTATATCTTTGTACAAGGAAAGAATTTAATTTATAAATTGAATTGTGAATAAAAAATTAATATACTTATTTATGATACAGTAAACAGTTAGATAATAACAATATTATATGAGCAAACGGATTACATCGATGTCCTCAGTTGGAGTAAACCTAAAATTGTAGAAGATAACAGTTTACACCGTTAAGTGCACTGCCTAATTTACAATATAAAAATTTAGTGAGTTATTTATCGTTGAATAAATACTTCGTAAGTATTCTACAGCATACAGTAATTATTATTAACAAATTAGTAGATTTTCTCTGTTCTAGTAAAATATTTGTAATAATTTCAAACAAAGGAATTAAATAGTATTTCAATTTTATGATGAAAGAACATTGAATTTTGTTTAAATAATATAATGCATTTATCTTTGTAATTGAATTTATTTTTCAGTGGTACTCTATTATAAAATTAAGAAGAGGGTCATTTAAAATTTTGAGATTATTGACAGTAGTTGGTTAACCTAATTATTCACCGCAACAGACCGTATCGCTATGCTCTCATACAATATTCCATTTATTTAGTTTTTAAATTAATTGTACGAATTAGATATCGATAAAATGGCCATTTTCGTAGGCATAGTAAAAATTACAAAGTTAAATGTGACCCTTCATGGCTGCCTTTCAAATTGTAGTACGGTACAACTTTAATCTTTTAAACTAAACTAGGATGAATTCTTACCAGTTTGGAAATTAACCAGCTATTTGTTTACAAAATATATAGTAATACTTAAATACTCTTTAAGCATAATATTTAAATACAAACCTTTCACCTATTAAACTTGGTTCAAAGAGTAACACAAATTCAATTTGATTAATATTATCGATTAACTTTCTGTTTCGTATTTTCGCAAATCTATTTCTATTAGTTAAAATTTTATACAAATATAAATGTTTCATAGTTATTCATTAGTGCTTAGTTAGTAATTAAATTCAGATAATAGCTCCTAACTAAATATGAATTTAATTATGACCTTATCTACTGTAATTAGTAGTAGGTGAAGGCGTTTCTGGATCCACCATTGGGTCAAGATCCGGTAAATTTGGTCAAGGTTGGATCAATTGCCTCCACCATTGAGTCAAGGTCAAGTCTAGGACCTCCCTAACTGTGTCAAGGACAGGCCAATGACCTCATCTATAATCGGTTCCAGGCCAGATTAATGACCTCCATCATTTAGCTAGTTAAGGAACATTTGATGTCTACAATTTGATGTTGATCAATCATCATTCTTTTAATATGCTTACGTTGCTTGAATCTCCACCAGTATAAGTTAAAGTTCACTATTCCCACTACTCATAATATATTACTCACATTGTAAAGATATATAAGCGCTTACATCTGACATATGTTTATAGTTTGTTAACAAGTAAGTCGTATTTTTAATAAATATGGAAAGTCTCTTTGATATTGTTGGGAACGCTAAAGTGAAAGCGTTTTAACAAAACAGTAAGAGGCTAGAAAAAAAATTGCTCGTTCTCCATTATTGTGTGAGAATTTATACTTTTAAAATAATATGTTATTGTTTGAGAGTATCCGGATAGTGAACTATTAGCTTCTCTGAAGCTCAGTAATATGCGTAATCAACATTTAATGTTAATAAATAGTGATTGGAGAATGACAGTGGAGAATATGCATGTCATAATTCAGTATTTCGAAAGTAATGGTGAAGATATTTGGTCACCGATTGAAGCTGCTTCAAAAACAGTTTTCTTTAATCGAATAGGTCACTCAAAAGTTATAATCTTGAAGATAATGACGTTAATCATATTTACTTAGGTCGAGAGCTTTTCGTAGAATTACAATGTTTGTTATTTGTAATAAAACGAAGATTAGCTGCAATTACCAGTCAAGGTTTCATATGGTTTTATGATAACCTATTAAAAAGTATTGTATATTTACCAGGTGATCCTAAGGTGAAAGTTATGACCATTATCGAACACTGTAGAGATGTACAAGGTGAGGGAATATTGTTATTGTTGGAGATGTTACATTACATTCCTGAAGAAAATACTGCTGATTTTTGCGTTGTAAAAGCATCTGCGTAATAAGTATTAGAAAAGTTGCAGTGGGGATGTAAATATAAATATAGGAAACTAAGATACAATTATATAGTGTTTAAATTATTCAATAACAATGTGGATGTGTTACGCGGCGGAACATTGGATGAAAGCTATAGATAAACGCTCATCCATTGGACGATTACAACAAGAATTTGAAGCATTAGTATTTGATGTTGAGTAGAAGGATTTTGGGGGTTTAGTACCGAGTACTGTAGTAATTTAGTGAAAAAGTATACTAAACGTATAAAGATTTGTGACGAATATCTAGAAGGAGAAGTGTGTGGCTGATGTTTAATGCAACGGTTATGTGGTGCGGATTTAATATAATTTACTCATCAACTTAACCCGTTCTTCCCTAGTAACGAAAGTGGTATTATAAATTCTAAAGGAAGTAACGAAAAAAGAGAGGAAAATGCCGAAGACAGAATAATTGAAAGGGAGAAAGATCATAATAATAGGAGTAATAATTAACGAAAGCAAAAATCAAGCGTGTTAAATGGTGTCGTGGTCGTATTCATACCGAGAAGCACGAAGGGGAAACTGGAAATCAGTATCATTGGACACTATACGATTTGAAAGGAGAGTGAAAGAATGTGGCAATAGTATTTCACCTGTTTTAAATGTTAATCATAAAGCAATATTTACTGTGAGCGCTTTTCAGAATTGTAAATAAGTGATAGTTTTCTGATGTGTTTGTTAATACCAATTGTTATTGTAACTTTACTTGATAAGCTTGGAACAGTTTAGAGCAATAATTTATTTTAATGGTATTATACTGTAACATTGAAATGTTATGTATTATTTATATGTAATAAACTTCAGCATACCTAAGACGTCGTTGGTATTAATTTATAAGTATTTATAGGTAAATATAATTTATTAAAAATCATAACATTACACTGTACATTGATTGTATAGGAAACATACACTTGATAAAGCACAGATACAAAGTGATTTCAGATGATGAAAGCAAGATGCCTTATTTGCCGTTAGTGCTGGTTGTTCTCCTAGTTCGATTACTGGTTGGGATATGTATCTTCGTATGTAAGCTGCTTTTTCGGACCCTTTAACATAAACAGCTTTAGTATCTTGGGTTGCTCAACGAATAACGTCTGGAAAAGTGTACACTGGTGTAGACCCATCACTCCAATCGATACAATGATGGTTGTGCATTAAGCAGTGAACTTGTTTTTTGTATTCATGATCCTAGTTCGATAATTGATCTTGTGGTTTGATAATTGTACGAGATATCAGTAAGCCGTTGTAAACAGCTAGGTACTTAGGCTTGACGCTTGTTTTTGATGTTTTAAAGCCTTAAATTTCAACTACGTACATGATGACTGTAGAAACACAAGTGATAAGTATGGTGGCATGAAAACACATTTATGTATTTAGAACTGTCGCACTGCGTTAGTTACAGCGTTGTAAGCTACTACGCGATCGTGTAGAATTAAGCAATACACCATTATTTTGGGTGGTATAGTTGGACTTTTTATCTTTACAGTGACATCACACTTCACATGTGTATGAACTAAGATTAAAAATATTAATCAAATGAATGTTTACTTTAATAGAGTCAAATTGCTACTGGTTCAATAAAAATCTACTATACTCGTCAAAAATTATAACATGGACATAACCTACATTTTCGTAATCCGTAATTAGTTGGAAAAAGCCAATTAACTTCAGCTATTATTAAAATGAAAGTGCTAGTTGTTCTCCTAGTTCGATTACTGGTTGAGGTATGTATCTTCGTATGTAAGCGGCTTTTTCAGACCCTTTAACATAAACAGCTTCAGTATCCTGGGTTGCTCAACGAAGAACGTCTGGAAAAGTGAACACTGGTGTAAACTTACCCACCTATGCAGACTTATGACAAAATAGCTCTTAAAATAACTGTTTTTTTATAAAAATATAAAGATGATAATTACTGTAAAACACACAACCCTCCCAACTAATAAATAAAGAAGTGAAGTTACATATTAATCTCAATCAATGACATGCAACTTATCTTCTTCTCGTTATCTCTCCTTGTCACACTATTAAATTAGTACGTCTAAATTTAGTTCCGGAGTTACTCACAAACTTCATATTTAGTATCTCTTCCTAACATACGTATATACATTTAACGTTAAGGTTATTAAGTATGTTGAAGCTTTAACTGTACATCTGTAACGTAGCTGCAAAGATAAAAAATCCAACTATATATATTGGTATTTGTATCGATTTCTATTCTTAATATAACAGCTTTGGATTGCATTGAATATTTTTGATTTAAGCAATCAATTGCTATAAGGGGTGCTATAGATTTGAAATCTTGCGGTAATAACAGATGTTGATTGTTTTTCTCATAATATGAAGATTGGAATTTAGAATACATGTCATATAATGTAGCGAAGTGGTTGTTTTCGAAGTTGATATTGAGATCATATGGATACATTCCGCTGTTGAGATAGACCCTTATGTTTTGAACATTACAATTATCAAATTTACTCATATCTTCTTTAACTTGGTTTCCTTGATTCGTTTGAAATCCAATCACAAGGTATCGCGGTGATTCTAAAGTAGCTGCAGTTTTGACAGCCCATGTGTGCTTAGTGGTTTCTTGCATAGCGGGACAAATATGAGTTTCCCAAGTTCTAAATGTAACTTGTGTTTCCATATTCTTATCAATGTATTTTGTCAAAGCTAGTTGTTCAATAAGATCGACTGTTACATGCGGTACTTTCCAATATATTTCATCAATGTGAACTTTAAGAGCTTCATTTTTAGAATATAATAGTGCATCCTTGTCAGAATTTCCTCGCATTAACAGTAATTCATGTCTAATATTCAAAATAGTTTTTTTGTAATCTTCAGCGATTCCTAAGAGCGTGTTTAAAGGTATAGATACATTAAAATTTCCAGAACTATCCACCATATTACTATTGCCTTTAGGAAACCAACCGGCATTTGGAAGTTTCACATTGTCAGTGGAATTCTATGATAGATAGCACTTCATTGTTGAAGTTATGTTCGTGTTGTGGAATCAAGCACTATACCATTCATTTCATTACGAATTTCACTAAACAAGTAGGCGATACCAGTATTAATGAACCTTGCGTTGAGAGATGGAGTGTTATTATCTTTCAATAGTTGACCCTCTACATACAAAAAACCTTCCGACGTCAGAGTACACGTATCTCCTTGTATTGGTCTGCAAATTTCATCGTTGTTTTGAAAACGAGTAGTATGTGGCTAATGAGTACGTATTTGCCAATTAACCATTGAATTATTAATTCGGACTTTGTCAGTAATGTTTAATATATTGTTCATTGAAATGACGTGAATCCATGTGAACGAGGGAACGCTTTATCCTTTTATATTAACGGTTTTCTGGTTGAACTCTTTCTAACGATTTTGCAAGAGGAATAGGAATCTTTATAGTCAACAGTTTGATTGTATATAAACACCATTGTGGAGAGCTTTGAAATGAAGTCCGATCGTGATCGTTTCACATAGAAAATTCTCATGATTTTAATGTTGATCTAATACTTTAAGGATAATTTGTAAAATGACATTAACGTTAATTGGTAAATAAGTCAGATGGTCTGGTACTTCGATAATCTTATAACCAGGTGGAACTCTCGCAAGAAATTGATATGTTGTGTGCGCAGCGGCCCCGTTTTTATAATTTACAGTTGTAATATTACAATCGATCAATATGGAATTTACATTTAAAATTTGAACGGGATATTCAGAAATATGAGTAATATTAGGTAGTAA
>JAHWXV010684670.1:0-16412 GCA_024586415.1 Phrixothrix hirtus | reverse complement strand
CTTCCAGAAACGGAAGTCACATCGTTATATATGAGGTGAGAACGTTTACTGCGTATCTGGAATGGAGGTGACATCGTACAGCAAATAGGTATATATATTAAACAAACTATTAATACATGTTTATTGCAAAGGCCCTGGAAAAAGACAAAGACTCAAAATCGTTCACAAATCTCTATAAAAAATTGACATGCGTATTAGCCATACATCTTGGTAAATTAACAACGCTGCCACTGTTATTTCTGAAAATGAATGTTGCTACTTTTCTGAAAAATACTACAACCAAATATAAATGATTATATGATGACATTTTAATGTTAAATTAAATAAATTGAAATCAGATAACTTACTAATGTATACACAAATATACATGTAACAATATAACGTTACAAAATAACTGGTATTGTGTATGGCGAAGCTTGCGAAAATGCGAAACCCGTGGTCGCTTATAGCCACAGTGATATCCCAAAATTAAAATGTAGAAAAAGGTTTCTATAAGATTTAAAAAGGACGTGCTCGTAAATGAGTGCTTAACGATAATCGCAATCTTCAAACAATAGTATTAAATTTACTTTTTAACACTATAATTATTTATTTGTACATTAAATTATCTTTTTGATGATTTTAATACAACTTCCAAATTTAATTTTTTAAGGTAATGCCCTAACAAATAAAAATTAGGTCATTATTAATAACAATAGGCCAAAACGCCTTAATAATATAAGAAGTGCAATTCAATACGTTGTTATACTTTCCAGTGACGAAAATTTCATTCGGCATTTTGCCTGAACTTCGGTAACGGATTGTGATAAATATCAGCGGTTTATAAAATGTTGTCATACATTAAAAAATTAAATAGGTAGAATTACCATTCTATTTTGAACAACTATTTCAAGGTAACCCTATATTTATAGCCTAAAGACTAAATGATTCCTTCAATTTGAAACAAACCTGTGTGCATTAACAAGGAAGTTAAACATTTGTGGAAATTCTATGCAACCAAAGCGTTAAAAATGTTTAAATTAACACTTGGCATACAGTTTCACTCCTGATAGCCGGTGTTGTAACCAAAAATAAAGCTGGGAGCGCGTTATAACATGTATCTGTATTGAGTGACCACGATTCACATACGTGCATTAGATGTTTCACAAGTAATGTGTACTGTATGTTAGATCGACGATGCGTAGCACGAGTGTTACCCAATATTAGGGTATAATCGGTTAATTTAGCAATTTTAATAGAATAGGTATATGAATATGAATACTTCTGTATCTGAAATGAAGACACATTGAATTTTAAAATAGGTAATTAAAATCTAATGATAACTTAACCTCTTTGATTTATTCACCACTGTACAATATGAGTACAAACGGAATACATAAAGGATTAGAAAGCTATTCTTTGCATTCGAATATGAATAAAAGTACTTATTCAAATATTATTTTGACTTTAAAAATCTGCCATATTATATAAGTTTTGACTGATAAAATTTGTAAACTGATTTGTAAAACATTTTCGCCATTATCTAAAGAAGCTTATAAAAACTGTCTTTTCTATGCTATCTAAATGCCAACAGGGAATTAAAAGGGCTATAAAAAATATAGATGATCTTTGACTTGACAGGTACTCCCGTAACGATATTTAAATTTTAAATAGCTTGACTACAGAGCTTTATTGAAAAGATGAACTTAAACAATAATTCACTGAATTTGAGTTTCACATTAATTATGTCTTTAATATACACTTTATTTAAGGGCTTTAAAGGAAAGTAAAGCTTTCAAATGCACTGTGCGGATTATAAATTTAAAAAATTAGTATATTTTGAAAAGCAGAATATAAGAATAAAATGGGAAAGGAAACGCATAAATTATAATAACGATATATTTCGCTGGGCATTAAAGAAAGGGATATTTTCTTACAACGATGATCGTTAAAGTTGATACTTCAAGCTTACCACACGTTTGGATTTATTTCTAAAAACCGATTCATAGAAGGCATCTTATTTAAAAATTTTGTGATTTACTATATTTATATTTTTCTAATCAAAAGTTGAGCCTTGAAATAGACATGCATATTTATTTACAAACCTTGCTGAAGATTGTTAACTGTAATAAAAGCATTTAAATAATGAATTATATGCAATACTTAGTTTTCAATATATTTGACAACCACTCTTTAATTTTGCGAATTAGGTATTACGTGAAAGTATATAATTGTTCCGAGAACACATTAATATGATTTACCATAATTATTTAGTATAAGAGCGTAACTCAATTTATAAACCACAAATTCGCATATACTGAAAACCGTTTCAAAATCAGCACGCATTTGTTGTAGGTAGGTAGCAACATAGGAGTGTGAGAAATTAACACCAACGCTATTCTCTAAGTAGATCACAATTCATCAACTGTTGCTAATTGAATATCGCATGTGAGTTACATGAACGTACGAGAAAAATCAGCATCCAATTCTGAGACAAAGAGCTGGCTACAAAGAAAATGAATAAATAAATGCTTACAGTATACATTAGAAAGTATCTACGCACAAAGATTTCATTGATTAAAATTGGCTCTAACTCTGTCTACCATGTGGCGCAATATCTGTTCTTATTGTATACAAAAACCTACTTCAAACAGATTGATTTTAATTAGCTAAACACGGAGGTGTAGACATGAATTTTCAAAATGTCTAAGATCAAAAATCGTACTGACTTGAAATTTTTGAGTAAAGAGAGTCCTGTACCGGAACAAAGTCAAAACCGTTTGGGTAATATATCTAAAGAATCCCTTTCGCCATATTTAGTTGTGAAAGAATGGTTCCAAATCTTTTGAATTAGGGTGAGAAACTTTGTAAGACAGACATCATGTGCGAAATCCGCTACCTTGGGTCCGCTGCTTTTATGGAGCCCCAACTGCTCACTAACCGACGTCTGAAGAACTAAGCGCTTTTATTGTACCTCTTTGAAGACGTCATCAAGGAAGCAACGGGGGAAGCTGATTTGAAGTGTTCGGTTACTTCACGACAACACTCTCGAAAATACAGACGTTTTTGCCAGAACGGGTATAAAGCAATGTGAGTTCAACCCAGACTTCTTATCTACAACTACTATTTATATAAAGATTTGAAGTCGAAATGATGGAAAAATAGGCTTTGAATCTATGAAAACATATAGTCCGCCATTGATAGCAATTTTTTTGCCAAAAAAAAATTTAAGATATTCCTGACTCCGCCAATGGTTGAACATAAAGTAAACATAGTCGTTGTTTCCTATACTTATTCACCGGTTTAATATCGTTACGAATACATCTAAATGTATAAACCAAAAATTTAAAATTGCAAATACCTTATATTTTCTCATTTTTATTTACACTAAGGTTTAAATAATTTATTTTTAATTAAAATAAATTGTCTGAATAACTTCTTGTATTTATAAAATGTTTTAACAAAGTCAATTTATTCAGTTTAATTAAATTTAGTGGTTGACTTGCTAAAAGCACCTTACAATTTAAAACATTGGTTATTTTAATAACTGTATTCTAAAAGAAAAGAATTTCACTTTTAAATAAAATTGGTCTTGCAATAACATCTCGCTAGCTACTTCACAACATTTCTAAAAATAGACTTTCAACTGTAGAAAATTGGATTTTACTTACTGGCACGGTAATTATGAATCTTCGAGTAAACGCATATACAAGTATATATTAGGAATTAAATATTCTGACTGCAAAGACTTATGCGCATCTTAAGTTTTTGTAATCCCAAAAAATTATTTGGAGATTTGAAGTATAAAAATAGAGAAAAAATAATGTATGTGCCTTTCTTCTAAATTCGATTAAACAATTCGCGCTCTCCAAGCTTAATTTATGTGGACTTAAGTCATCTGACCTGTGGTGGATGTCTTAATGGTTACACCGTCTAGTTGGATAGAAAATTAAAGACATTCAGTGCGCAAAAAAGGGGTTCAAGCCTGTAACAGTCTTGTATGTATCAAATTAAACGATAAAAGACGATTTTCCACACCAACAATAAATGATTATTAATAATGTACCTTCGCGTGTATAATTCCATTTCCATATTGTGGTATTACAAATGTATTAAGGTTATGAGTTTGCTTTTGTATTATCTAGGACGGCAACTTGTATGTTCGATTAATATACGAGGAGGATCTAGTAAAATCCTCATATTGATTACTGTTATACAAGTTAATCTTAAATTATTTAAATTTAAGTAATTCAATCAGAGATAAGTACATACGGATGGTTTCAATAAGAGTTAAACTATTGCATTAATATCATTGGCTTAACTTCCAATTTGCGAGGTATTGACTAGTAGTATCTATCACTTTTCAATTATTGTTAAAATAAATCAAAATATATAAATTATATACAGGGTTATCCCCATTTAATTTCACTCTTTCCGTCAACCTAATAATTAGCATTCTTAGTGCAGACACATTTTACGACTCGACTATATACAGAAGAACTCACAATAGACTACCTCTAACTAGGTAGTGCACCAAATTGCCATCACCTACGTTAATAGTGTTTTATTTTAGAAATTTTGGCTCCCATAACCGCCTACTTGCGGAACCTTCTGACTCTCTTCTAAAGGTAACATTATTTAACATCTCTGTATACATAGTGGTGTATTGAAGTCAGTGGTTCCCAGAATTTCCCCATTTGGACAACCTCATAGGACTTAAACCCTTATCTA
Organism: Phrixothrix hirtus; assembly: GCA_024586415.1. Lineage (NCBI taxonomy): Eukaryota > Metazoa > Arthropoda > Insecta > Coleoptera > Phengodidae > Phrixothrix > Phrixothrix hirtus. The sequence goes on along the minus strand of JAHWXV010684670.1, from coordinate 11,702 downwards.
CCTCAATCAATAAACGTTTCTCTACTACACACGTGATAGGCCACTCACATTATCCCTTGAAAGAGCAAAAGTACAGCATGTTAAGGACAAGACGCATATGGCGATAAATGACTTAGTTAGTAAGCTGAGTTACTTTGACAAAACTTTCTACAACATCGCCCATGAAGGGTTAAACAGAATCAGACGGATATTTTGTTTGCTGCCGGCCTACAAGCAATTGTGAAATGATGCGATAGGTGTTTAGATAAAAACTTGTTTAGAAGGGAACCAATATCAAGTCAGCGACTTACGCAACTAATATTTTTCAAATAATCCTATTCGGTCCGCTTATTTTGTATAACCCTTAACACTCTTGCAAATGATTCTAGCTGTAGTAAACTATTTTGCACCGAATTTTCGATAGTAATTATTGTAACAATATTTAATGAAAAACTATGTAGTTTTTTGGGAATTGATAGAGTAGTAAGAAACAAAAAATTATCCGAATTGTATTATAAAGTTAAATGCATGCAAGTTCTATTAAAAATAAAGATAGCGTGATTTTGTTATTAGAATATAAAACAAAGTAATCTATGACCTTAAAATTTTTAAATTAAAACGCAGTAACTGGCTTAATTTTATTGTAAACAAGTAGACTCGAAATAATTCTATATCAATGTACTTGAATGCATGCTCTTACGTTGACTATTATGGTTTTTCATTTATTATAGCTTGATTCGTCATTTTAATTAATTTGGTCAACAGGATTATATTCAGTGCAATTTATATCATTTAGAGTTTCAAAATTTATTAATTAAAAATAAATGTTTTCAAAAGAAGTTACGAAATGTTTTTCTAGTTATCATGATATGTCTACTTATTACGTATCGCGATTGATTATAAGTATGCTGTATACAGTGTGGTTCAAATTTAAGTTACAACTTCTTAGTTACGAGTTTTGAAAATAAAACAATTTTTAAGCATATCTTGATATCATTTATTCGATTATCGGCACTATTTCTGTACTAAGATTGAGGTTAAAGATTAACGTTACACTTTTAATCAACGATAACTCAAAACTCGCTGAAGTCCAATTTGGGATCGATGTTTTTCAAAATGCACCTCAAAGAGATGCTTGTAGAAAACTATTATCGGACAATAATGTAGTAAAGTTTTGCTAAAATTGATTATATAGCAAATAAAGCGGCCAAAAATGTAAATGTACTGCAGAGTACTGGGAGACGATAATATGAGATTAATAATGAAATAACAAATTTTGGCGCCGGCTATGTCAGTGGAGTCGGGGTGGTTTAAATTGGAAAATTATTGTTGCGGCATTCGAACTACCAGAGCTGATAGTCCAGAAAGTTCAAACAACTCGGCTGTCATATTGTCATGGTAGTCTGCAATTGGTTTTTTTTTATTAAATATTAATAAATACCAATAAAATTCTATTTCCTTACAGTTATAGCTACACTAATTCAATTTAATTGCTACTTCACCTATATACACAAACCTATACCTAATTCCAACAATGCTAATTTGAAGTACATTTATTCAAAATTAGTTGTTTCGAGGCCCTTACGCATCTCAGATCACAGTACAGCATTATCTAGAAAGTTCATCTAATTTGCTAACATCAAATTCTTACATTATCTACCTTTGAAGCTATGGGTAATTTTATTTACTAGATGTCTCTGCTATATATGGTAGCTTGTTGTAATAAACAGTTTGTTTATTTTAGTACAATTGATGTTGTTTGTTACTTCTTGTTCGGCTAGATCATTCAAATACAAGCAAGTACCTAGATTTACTTTATCTTAGATCGCCGCTTTAAATTTTTGATAACTGATACCATATAGAAACGTGTAGATATAGCTTCGTTGACAACAACTTGTTTTAATTGTTATAGTTAACTTGGACCACGTCGTGCTGTTTTTCAATTAATTATTATTGAGTATAGACGTTAACCACGTCAAATTACTTTTGGAAAGAATCATTGACGTACTTGCGTGTTTTTTGATTGCAGCGGCGAAACAAGTTGTTTTGCAATGGGTATGGAGTTCTATTTACACCTAAAACCGTTCTGTATGGCGTCGTGGATAAACATGTTCTGTGAGGAAATTTTCAATTTAAATAACCTTTAGTTGATTAATATATACTGTGAAGCATTTTATCCGTTAGAAAAGGTTAATAAACGTTTTTGGAAAATAAATACTTAAAATTGTACAGTCATCCAAAAATTATGCACACTCGACAATTAAATAATTAAAATATCATTATTGTAAGACGTAATTCAAATTTGAATCTAGTATTCGATTAAATTTATTGCATGCTTTTATTTCATACATATTTTTGACACATCCGTTATACTTTAAGAATCCGCCTTAAACATCAACATAGCTAATTTTCACTACAGATCTGCATGGCAATTTCGACTACCATTTTATACATTTCGAAATAATTCATTGTAAACAAGTACACCTAATTAATAGAAAAGAGTCAGTCATGAAATGGAAAAAATAATTAAAGTTTGCGAACCTGAAATATCTTAAAGCATGACTCATTAATAGTTCGCTTTAAAAAATTGTGCTTCATTCAGAAATCCTTTAATTAACTAGTAACCGTAGAGGCTTTAACTGTTTAGTTACTATCTCCGTTAACGACACCTCGCACGGTTTTCTTACGTACTTATCCGAGCAAAGCCATCGGTTACCAACCGTCAAAACTAAAGTTAATTAGAATGCAATAGCGTATTGAACTACAATAAAATTTGAAACCAAAAAATGACATAAGCTAATCCGCAAAACTATATCACTAGCAAACATTTCTGTGATAAAAATCATTTGGTAAAGTTTACTAAATATTAGAGATGTTTTAATTTTTTTAACATAACTCCTATAAGAAGCCGTGAATAAAATTAGGGAATACATATTGATTATAATATTTAAGCAAAGTAAAACAAACTACGAGTAAAAATCCTGTTCTTTATACTCAAAAACGAAGTTTGATAGAGTGGTATATCGTATTTCAAGTCAAATAAAACCTATATAAAGAATATATATATATATATAGAAAATCCATTGGTATGTGTGTTTAAAATGAAACTTTATATTTCTTTAAATTTACAGCAAAATATAAATAAGGATTCTAAATTTGAAAACACTTTTCACTGCATTCACATTTTTGAACGTATTTTGCACACTGCTTCCTTGTGTCAATTTAACTTTAATTGCAACAACAAATTAGAATACAGAATATCATACTTTTAATTAATAATTTTAAATAGACAAAACCTCAATTTAATAGACAAAACCTCAATTTTATATATAGTTTTAACGTTTGCAGTTATAAATCAACTGTGATATTTTTAATTTTATGCGTATCCAATTTTCGAATTAAAACAATGTTTTCAAGGGAATATATGGAATTTTTCAAATCTATTACAAAGGCAGTCATAAATAAGAAGTATTAGCACATAAATCGATATACTGTTATGTGCAAATAACATAAACCCATGCTCTCAGGTAAGCCGGTTTTAATTCAATTATACAAACAAGGATCGTATGATCCTTTAAGCATCAATATCCTGCAGGTGTGTTCAAAATAAGTTAATGTAATTAGAACACCGTGGGTTTCTGAGTCAAAAGCTACAGTCGCGCCTTCTGAATTAAAACTTGGGATCGTCATTAATATATCGATTCTTAAAAATTAATACAACCACTTGAATAGCCAAAACCTGCTCAAAATAAGTACAATAAATTAAAAATTAAACTCATTGAAGTACTCGAATTTTTTTAGTTTGGTTTAAAATGTTCAATAAATAGGCAATTTAATTTTTTAGCTTTTTAGTATTTGTAGCCAAGGCAAGAAGATACCTATTAAAATTTCCCAATTTAGCCAACTATTTTTAAAATAACTTTATGTTAGTTTAATATTTATCTTCAAGTTTCATATTTTCAGTTAATACCTAGAATAATAAGGTATAAATGCAATTGATTTAATTAAAAATATTAATATACATGAAAATAATGGATATTTACTAAAAATTAGAGCAAAACAAGCGATAATATAGAAGGCGCGCGTTTAAATACTTTAATACTTTAGTAACTAAGTTTTTATTTTTTAAATACCTTTTTCCTTGTACTTTCCCAAAAACAGTATAATAAAATACCAAATTTCTCGGTCATAGTATGCACTGTGTCTTAGAGATGACACTATTGAGCACTGTTATCCAATAGCGCATTATTAAGAGTATGCATTGACGATCATTTAGTAAGACCTGTCAAAAAGCGGGTGATTTTTAGAGGGATTGTAGGCAGAACGAAATGCATGAATCGGTCACATCCGCTATACTTCGAATAAAACCGAATCAAGACGGTGACCACTTATACAATTTCATGCTAATTGTGTCAGTAGCGCATAATTTATAAAGGGTTTTCCAATAATTAATAATGTGTGATAACAGAAATATTCAAATATATCCAAAAACAAACTCGAGGCGTAATAACGGTGGACGATTATTTTTAAGTGCAAGACGTAAAAAGAAAAAATTCCAAATACAAATGAAGAGGCAGGACATAGTACGAACATCGGCCAGATATTAAAGATTTTCAGAAATGAGTAATAATGCCGTTAATCAGATATTGTCGACTAAAATTATGTAAACAAATTTGAACTATGAATGATTATTATTTTAAAATATTCACCTACTAAAAACCATTATCTTAATACTCACTCTTGAAATAAATGCTTTTAAAAACGTGTTTCTGTATTTTAATAATTCATTATTTCAGATATCTGAAGAAAAATAATTTTATTTATACCTTGTGAATATTAGCTATACCTGTAATGCAAATTAATTTTGCCAAGTCAAAATAGTTATTCGTTAAAACTATTTAAAGAAATTATCACTAGTTAATAAAAATACAATTTAGAAACTTTTTAAAATCTAAAAATATCCTATATTACCACATTTGTTTATCTACCTACATAACTACCTGCCTAACCTATATGTATACTATTAAACGCAAATTAATCGTCAGGGTAAAGTAGCACTTACATGTATTTCGTATAAAACAGGCTAGATATTACTAACATACGTATTAGATTTTATACGATAAATAAAAATAAACTGAGTATTTCCGGTGCTATGTGTGTGTAATTGAAAATAATATTATCGTGTTGTGAAGAATTACGTGGTGTTTTTTAGTTTTAGGCTGTATAAATATCTAAAGACTTTTGTATTGTATTTATTTAAAAACAAAAATTGTATTTGTATACATTACGTACTTATAAATGCCCATTTATATCTTAATTTCTACAAATGCAATGGCTTTCAATTCGTTCGTTATTGATTGTCCTTAGTTAAAATATTTTGAATTAATTTAAAATGTACAAAGTCTTGTTTATTATCAAAATACACCATGGGTCAGTGCTCTTAATAATACGACCGGCAAAAGGAACACTGCGTGCTCATGATATCAGTTACCAGTCTAGAAACTCAGAGCATTTACCAGTTACATTTTTAAAACTACAAGAGGTATTTTTACATTCATTTTCCACTTTCAAATTTTGAAAAACTTCTAATTATTCTATCTATGAAAGCGCTTGTTTTGATTGTTGCGTCGTTATTTTCATTTGCTCCGCAGGAGAACCATGAAAAAATTGCCACAAAGGTTGGTTTCGCTAACTTCACACTAGACGTAAATCTGTTTGTTTTGACTTATTCCATCGCTATTTTCGTTTATTCCGTGAGTAACACCCAAAAATGGTGATACGCAAGTCGGTCTCGCTAACTTCACACTTTGGCAAATTTGAATTTTTAATTGCTTTTTAAACTTTTCTAAAAATAAATCCGTTTGTTGTGTATTGCTCCGTCGTTATTTCCGTTTGTTCCGCTAGGAAAACACAAAAAAAGGGCATAAAGTTGATTTCTCTAATTTGGCACTTGCGTAACATTACAATTTTTCATTGTTTTTGAACTGTTCTAAAAATAAATCTGTTTGTTTTGCATCGTTATTTTCGTTTGATCCTCAAGGAAAAAGGGTTTAATGTTGGTTCGCTAATTTCACACTTGCGTAACATTTCAATTTTCTAATGTTTTTTAAAGTGAGTAAACTAAAATAATAACTATACGAATGAAAACGGCCAGGTTTACTTTTAGAATAGTTGAAAAACAATGAAAAATTGGAATGTTACTTAAGTGTGAAATTATCGAAACTTACTTTCACGTCATTTTTCTGTGATTTTCTTACGGAACAAATGAAAATAACCACGGAAAAATCAAGACAAACAGATTTATTAGAACAGTTTAAAAAGCAATGAAAAATTGAAATTTTCCAAAATGTAGAGTTAACTAAACCAACTTTCATGTGAATGTTTTGAATTTTGTTCACGGAGCAAACCAAACTAACGATGGAACAAATCAAAACAAACAGATTTACGTCTAGAACGGTCTAACAAACATTAAAAAATTGATGTGGTTACGTGAAGTTAGCGAAACTATCTTTCGTGGTCAATTTTTTTGAAGTTCTCTTGCAGAACAAATAAAATTAACGATGGGAAAAATCAAAACAAACGGTTTTATAGATAGAACGACTAGAAAATGATTTCGCCAACTTCACAGATATTCGTTTTCCAAATAGAAATTTGAATAAAGGTCATTAATAGTTATTCATTTTTAGCTTATAGAAAATATCTGGATATATGCAGCAGCGGCTCAAATTAATAACATAATATTATTACTCCATATTTCATAATAGGGTTATAGAAAAAACTGTTTTGATTACTTCACCCAATCTATTCTAGTTAAAAGAAGCCTAAATCCAATTCATTTTATGCATATCATTTATAGTATAACGTGTGTTGAGGTAAATAGTTCCGAAATTAGAGCTTGTAGAAAATTCAGGTTCTATTAGTTTACTCGCGGTAAGGAGGTTATCAGATGTTATTGGGAGTTTATATTTTTTGTAAACATAACGCCTAAGAGATTTCCTAGTCCCTATTTAACTTGTAATTTTGTCGATGTTAGACGCAGTATTGCGAAAAAAGCGACAAAAGTGCAAAAATTCACAATTATAGTGTCGTCAACTAGTTATTTATCATTACGAAAAACAAAAATCATATCGACAAATAGCCGAATTGTTAAAAATAGATAAAAGTGCAGTAGGAGGTATATTCATGAAGATCGAATTGAATAAATACCACAAAAAGGCCTTCCAGGTAAATTAGACAATCAAGAAGAACATTAAATTCTCATAAAAATAGAAGGAATTCCTAAGGAAACTGCTACAAAATTGATTGCAGAATTACTTGAATAAACTAGTAAAGAAAACCATCTGGATATAGTACGCAATGAGTTAAAGAAATATGGTTACAATGGCAATGGCACCGCGAAGAAGACTACGTAAACAAAATAAGTCGTAAGAAACGATTGGACTTTGCTAAGAAGAAACTTAGTGGAATGGTGTTATAATGATGAATTAGAGCAAATTCAACTTTTCGGATCGGATCGCACAACAATATGAATTTTCTTTCATCCGCACATATAACATTATTCCACTAAGTTTCTTCTTTTCTTATGTATTCTTTAGCAAAGTCTAACTGCTTCTTACGACTTGTTTCGTTTACGTACGATTTTCTTCGCAGTGCCTTGCCATCATAAAATAATTATACTTTTTAAATATATTACACATTATGTCTGGATGCACTTTTTTCAAGTTTCCTCAAGTATTCCGGCATTCAACTTTATGACACTTTCCTTAGGATTTCCATGCATTTTTCTGAGAGTTTTACGTTCTTCTCGGTTGTTTAATCTCCTTGGGCGGCCCTTTTGTTACCATGAGTAAACTACTAGCGTCAAAATATTTTGAGCTCAAATTTCGGAATGATCTATTTCGGCACACGTTATGAAAAAACGATGTGAATAAACTCAATTATATTTGTTTATGCTAACCAGAGTAGATGGTTTAAAATATTCAAAATCAGTTTTTTCAATAACTCTACTATGGGGACATATATGGGTCAATAATGTTGTGTCCAAATATCAATTCGAGCCACTATAAAATAATAAACACAATCTGATATGAGACAACACACGACTTCTTCGTATGCATTATAAATATGCAAATAACGTTCAAAAATGATTAAAATATTATTTACATTTATTTTGAGATAATTGCAACGGGAATCCATCCAAGTTGCTGACCAGGCAAACGCCTGTTTAAGTTGTGATATTATAGAACAATTAATTTGGGCGTTAGATAAAAATTTAAACCTATAGTAATTTTAAATGTACGTAACAATAGTTTTTAGTCAGTAAAGAACAGCAATGTATATGAAAATGGCGTTTCGCCCTAATAGAGTTCTTCGAGCAGTCTGTAACAACCACAAATTCATCTTATAAGAATATTGCAAGGTGGTACTACGAAATACAGTTTCTATGTAGTTGTTAATTTCAATTTATATTAATTATTATTGTATAATTACGGCTCTTTTTACTTCTGACTTAGTTAAGTTGTTTTTATATTATTTTAAAATCTATTAAACGTCCGGATAAAATTGCTCAGAACTAGGCTACGAACCTTTTACCTTTCTTACACGTACGTTTTCTAACCTTAGAGCCCCCTGGGATTCTTATATTGCAGAAACAAACCTCCATGTAACATATGTTCTAAATTATTTGAGATCAAGGTCAACAAAACCGCGAAAAATTCATAATTTAGGTTGGTAAGAAAGAAATATCCCCATTTTTCTACAGCTGTCAGTATTAAATACTGTGCTCATTACTCTGTTTATTTTTCAGTTTGTCACGGTATCTTTTCGATTGCGTGCCAAATTAAATTATTTTGGGGTTTTGGGAATTCATTACTTATAAATAGTGAATGAATAAATGTTTATACCTTGCTTTCCTGATTTTTATTCCGTAGTGCTAATTTATATAAAACGCACTACGAAACGTGTTATAATTTATAATTTCGCTTTGGTTAAAATCAAAACATGTAGGTCTATTGACATGTGTTCCGCACCTGTAGATAGCGCGTTCCTCCAAGGTAAACTACGTTCAATTCATTGTTGATTTTCGATAGATAAAGATCCTTTTTCTTAATTTACTTCTGTAATAATCTGTGTCAATTCTACTTGTCTAAGAACTCTCTAAAGACGAGTTCTTCCGGCATGCTTTGTTTCGAGGCAAAAGTTCGCTCTCTGTTCTTCCATTAACTACGTTCTGGATTGCTGACGTCGTCGCCGATGTTTCCGTGTCTGTTGCACATGCCTATGTGTTGGGACTTCCGCCGCCTTCTTATTTCGACTCCGTTTGACTACTGATGCCCCTTGGCCACGAGATGTTCATTGTGCTGTCATCGTGTGTTATTCGGCTAGCCAACGCTTGCTTTGATATTTTGGTGGGCTCCTATTTCTATCAATAATCGGACGACATGAAGGCGACGCAGATGAATCCGCTTCTGCTGGAAGGATATCAAAATTTAAGTACAATCCAACTTTTTAATTAGATATTTCGTATATTCGTGGTTTTTCTTAGTTACTTTTCTGCTAAGCTTCAAATTACTTATTGTTAACAACATTTGAATTAGCAATTATGTAAAGATTTGAAAACTTCTTTGTTGAAACGAAGTGTTTAAATTTTGTCAGCATAAAGTTGTACATATTGTGCCGACATTTGTAGTTTTTGCTTTCAAACTTAGTTTCTTTGTATTTATACGATTTCTACTTGTTAAAACATTTATCTAAATCTTATTTAATTAATTTCGTATGTGTGATTATTAAGTGTTTACGAAATTTAATTTCAAACAATTAAACTGTATCATTTTTAATGTAATTAATCAAGGCCGATCATTATAGTTATTTGCATATTGATTCATTGCGCTTATTCATGCGTCCACTAACTACTTCTTCTGGTACACTTAAAGAATTAGCTTTGATCAAATTCATATTACGCAAGTTAACGTTAGTAGATACAAATTACTATTACGTAACTATACAACGATCGCGATTACATCTCCGCGTACACTTGATCGCCCCATGATCCGCACTTTAAAAAGTCTTATCTTTATCAATTTACTATATTTTATGAGGACTCATCAAGTCAAAAATTATATAAATATTATTGAATAATTAATCTTTACCTGTCAGATATTTTATGCACATTCCTATTTTTATGCTTTTGATAAAGCCTGCTCATTTGTTGTTAATTAATTTTTTTAATTGCTTTGCCTTAATTATCTATATTTTCTTACAGGGTTTTAGTTAATAAGTTTTGAAATTTTACTATCCGAAAAGTAAGTACTGACCCGAGATATTTTTCGCCGTTTGAGGATCTCGCGGTCATATAGTGTTTAAGTGTTCTTACTAAAACGGCTGTAAGTTGCTTCAAAAAATCCACTACCCCATTTATATCGACCTACTCCCTCATTTCCGCAGTGACATATGAGCATAGCCCGTGCACTCCTTATTTTTATGACAAGCTACGAGTTGCTATTTGTACTTATTCTAACGCGGCGTGTGACAAGTTTTCGGCTATTTTTACTTTATTTGTATGATTCTGAGTTTAATATTAATATTAATAATTAATAATATTAATATATTTGGAAAATCAATTGCTATCAGAACTATTGAAGGTATATTAGTGTAATAAGGTAAAATTGCACTACCATGAAGATCTTCCGCGGCCAAAACGGTCACCCGTGTTGTAATAGAACAAAAGTTTACCGCATACCAGCTCAGTAAGATACCTCGGAGAAGGACATTGGGAGCAGTGTTACGCTGATCTTAGCTACCGACCATGCTACTTATATGGTACCTAAAAGAAGAAGAAAAAAGGTATTCCTAAGAAAGGGCTCCAGTCGAATGTATCTTCCCAACTCGTACTTACATCCCAAACAACAAAATGTACGTCAGCGTTCAGGTCCCTGAAACGGTGCCTGTACTAACCTAATCTAAAGAACGCGAAAGGTTTTCAGAATAAGCAAAGAAATGCAGTTAAAGTATAACAACAAATCACTTATTACCTTATGTAGTTCCGGCAATAAATACAGAACAGCTACGTTACTTAAATGCTACGTATAAATTTTTATCCCTTTCAAGACATCAAAACATCAAGCTAGGTTAACTAAATTTTTGCCTTAACGGGATCTAGGCCACGCGATGTTATATTGAATTACCAACTCACAAAAGAAGATACTTATAAATTATGAGTAAAGTTTTATCTCTTTCGGGACACCAAATTGACATACTAGGTTAAATAATATTTTTCCTTACGAGCTCTTGGCCACCCGATATTATATTGAGATAACAAATTATGTTACAACAGCATTCCAAAAAATAAAGTAGATCTGAATATTTAACGTCAATTGAAATAAGAACAGAATTAAACAAAAGAGACAATAATTAAAGTTATTAAATGCAAAAGTGACAAGGCAACTGACATATTAGGCATACATCATCTAACAATAAATACTCTAAATGAAAAAGGAGCAATTTTTAAGTTTTAACAGGATCCCCAAATTACAACATGACAAGTGTTATAAATTACAAATTTCGAAGATTAGATATTGTAGCAGAGACATAATGAAGTGAAATAGTTCAAAACAAATTTTATAATTAATTAAAACAATTTTTGGTTTAAACTGTGTAACTTTAATTAAAAAAATTAAACGTTTCGAAAACTATTTGTTTTCTTTTTCAATAAATTGACAACTCAA
>JAHWXV010684646.1:0-11019 GCA_024586415.1 Phrixothrix hirtus | reverse complement strand
AACTAATATAAATTGATTTTATAGGTTAATGTTATATTTTTGGTTATAAGTATGCCAACCTTGTTTGTTTCAACCTTAAATTACTAAAATTCCTAAAATGTATATATATTAAAACAATTGGCACTGAAAAATAGTTCATTTTGAAAAATCGTTTTTATATACCAAAATTATACAAAAGTTGGTAAAAAATTGTTGTGTATCGCACGTCCAGAAAGGCTTCTGCAAATATTCGTAATTTGCAGGTCTCGGCTGCGCCTCGGCCTGTAAACATACTCATACTTGCAAAAGCTAACTTTATGGCTTTGTGATACAAATAACTATTTTATTATCTCAATTACAATTTTGTTTTTGAATAACTTCATTTGGTTCATTTGCATTCAATATATAAGCAGGTTTTAATCTGCCTATTGAAATATTTTGGTTTTTGTTATTTACATAAACAGTAACACATTTTTTGGGTTCCCTTAATTACGTTGTAAGGTCCATTATATGCTAGTTTTAACGGTTTCCTTATTGGATCCTGCCTTATAAAAACAAATTCGGTATTGAACAAATTACTATTTATATAAAAATTCGGTTTACAGTGAAATTTTGGTTTATTTGGACTGAATTTTGTTATTGTATATTTCAATTTGGTTACGAAGTTATGTGCCTCTAAATGATCAAAATTGTTTGATCCTTTCGGAATATCCTCAAATATATCACTAGGAAGACGTATGGAGGTTCCGTCAACTAATTCGACAGGAATACTTTGCTAGTTTGTAATCGTAGTAAAGCAGTTGGAAGAACCACTATCCAATCATTAGTCATATGACACTTAAGAGCTACTTTAGGTGAACGATGTCATCGTTCAATCTTCCCATTAGCAGATGGGTGATAAGCTGTTTTTCGAATATAATTTATATCTAAGATAATTGATAGTGATTTAAATAAAGACGATTCGAATTCTTTGCCTATATTATTTTATTTGGGATACCAAAACGTGCTAACTGATTGACATAAAAAAAATATGACAACTAAAATTATCTTTTATCAAGTAAAAACAATGTTTTTCCTTCAACCCGCTATTATCTAATATGTAAAAGGCGCCCATAGCTACAAGTATAAGCAATAATCAGGTAACTTTAAAAATTTATAGTTTAAAATTGCAAACTGAAGTAATTTAATATATTGAAATACGTTATAGTTAATGTTTACCAAAACATACACGAATGTAAAATTTGTGAGGTGGAACAAACGTTATTTGTCAATTGTAATATAACGTGTGTCCCAGAAGTCTTGCAATCAACTCTTCCCATAACTTTGACAATGTAGGTCTTTTCTTATTTCACATACATTAAAATTGAAACAAAAAACAAATAATCTACTCATGTAATTTTTATTAGTTGCTACTGATTATTACAGAATACGATCAAATTTGTATTTCTTATTTATTAAACCTGAAAATGTTCACACAAATGTCGGCTAATATGAAAATAACTTTCCACAATGAATATATTTTGTTCTTGTGTGAACATTATAATAAATCAGTAGCAACTAATAAAATTGCATTTGCTGGTTATTGTTTCCATTTTAATATGCGTGTGAAATAAGAAAAGACCTACCTTGTCAAAGTCATGGCAAGACCTGATTCCAAGACTTTTGGTGCACATATTATACATTGATGCTGATTTCGTACAATTCTAATTAAAATTTTGGTTTTCTAACATATTTTGAAAACATCTATCGTTAAACCCATTTGGATAGAGGTAAATTGTGATTTAAGGTAAAGGATATTAAGAATATAGATATTAATATTATATGGTTTTTTATGAGATGCATATGACAAAAAAATGAGTGGCATTATATTTGCGTAGGCAACAATGTTAGCTTGGTTGCCTAAAATACCATTATCAACCATTCTTGTTGACACGTAGTATGTGACTAATAATGCACAAATAACTAGTAAGAAACATAACACAAAATAAATAATTAAACTAACAAAATCTAACAAACTATTATCTATATTTATATTTATAAAAACAAAAAATGGCTACTCTGTAAATTAGCAAAATGGTCGGAAGATGAAGCATTACATTAATTTATAGTGAGTGCTTTGAGATCGACCGTGTTAGCCAATTTTTTCAAAAAGGTAAAGTAAGGAAAATATTTTCTTCGTATAGGTTTCCAAAAGAATTCATTGACGATAGAGTACCGGGGTACCTGTGCCCTGACTATAAAACTCTAAATGGAAGTGTGTGATGATGGACAATGTTTTTATCAATTGACCCATTAAAACCATTTTATGCCTTTTAATATGAACTCTTCGCAAGTATATTGCAGGCTTCAAAACACCTATAGACATGCTCTTCACAGGGAAACTACCTAACGGCCTAGGCTGTAACTTGACATAATTTTTAATATATGAAGACGTCTCCCTTTTAGACGTTTGATATATAGGTACTCTGTGGCCTAAGGCTTAAATGTCCCATTAAAACAATAAATATTACTTTTCTGCATAAATTCAGACAAGAGCCGTATTTATTAAAGTTTTCTGCAAGTTTCATAACCCACTTCAATTACACCTAATTCTTATTGTTATTGAACAATGGGATGCCTTAAGTTAGTAGAATATCTTTTTAACTTCATGTAACTTTTGATTATGGAGAAAATTGGCTAATTCACTCTGTTACGCCCGGTATATTGAAAATTTCATTAAATGTAGAGGGAAATTAAGAATTTTTATTATTGTTACATAAAAAGCAAAAGAAATTAATAATTTTATAACGAAGCTTTTAAAATTTAGCTAATATCTGGCACTTTGTTATTAATAAGTTCGAAAGGCTTGTATTTATTAATATAAAGAGTTTGCGCCTAGTATAGTTTCAAAAATTTTTAAAACAGTAAATCAAATCATGTATGTGCAAAGTATCATTCCTTATATTGTTACATAACTTAAAATCAATGTTTAATTGTAGCACTTCATTATGATGATATATGATTCTGATTTCTAAATTTTATTTAAATAATGCCGTAACTAATCGTTAAATTCATACAAATTATCCATACGATTTATTTCGTTTTGCTTAAAGGTTTATTTAAAATCGAAAATTTCCATACAAATATTTTATTACATCTACCAATAAATTTTAGTGACACTTGAAGGTTTAGAGCGATAAGCAAGATTGATTTGAGTAAATTTCCTAGCACTTTACGAAAAGTGTAGTCAACATAAGTAGTGATTGTCGGTTAAAGTAGAGAAGCGACGTAGTTTTAGAATAATGTGGATTCATCAAAGGGTCTCTAAAATGGAAATAGGAAGCAATCAAAGACGTTAATACAAGATGCCACGAGAGAGTTTGCTTAGAATTTCATTAAAACAAAGCAAAGGGTGAATTATTTGGTATTGTTTAACGAGTGCAATTCTCTCCTTTCAGACCTGTCAATACCTTTCGACGCCCTCCGGATAGATTAGACCACAGAGAATCGCCGAGAGGATGAAATTGAGCTAGCAATGATAGGAACAACGATGACTCCTGCAAGCCAGTTCTTACTGCTACTGTCATGCTGCTTATTCAACGGTAAGTACATGAACCTTTAAAATCCCGAGAAGTTTCTCACGCGAGGACCGAATTAGCATATAAAAATCCACAAATGTATTATTAATAAGTTCAGAAAAGTATTTCTTTTATAAATTCCATCTGCATGTGAACGAAAATTGAAATAGCATTAAAGCGTATTTTATTCATTCGCAAGCTCACACGCCTCTACGTTTTAAAATTTTCAATTTAAAGTTGTTTATAATAAGATTTCGGTTACGCCTTGAAAACTGTGTAATATGTATTTACATTCGAAAATAGTTAAAATGTTATAAAATGAATTACGTGCTTATTTTACGTATACATGCAGGAAATATGTATTTACATTGCTTTACTTGAATACATTTCTGGAAATTGTAACGTCTTTTAAAAAACTAATACGAGTAAAAATGTAGGTCTGTATTCCTAAAGATAAAACAAATTGCAACCGCAAAACTGAACAACGTCACTTCCAAACGTGGCTCATTTGGTGCTTAATGTAGGAGAAGATGTTTGTAGTTGCCTACGTAAACGTTCAATAGTGTTCAATTTAAATGTACCTTCTGACAACATTTTTCATAAATTTTTAAATAAAATATGCAGTAACTTTATGCTGCTTGGCAAAATACCTTTTAACATTTCCATTAGCGAGCGATGATAAGCACGCGGTACGGAAACCATTGTATCGTATATTAATGCACTGAGGAATATCGAACCAGTACATTAGTAATTATTGTTGCAAGCGAGAATACGATTTATTAATACCGGTATATAACAGCAAACTGGAAGTTATAATGAGTTTGCATTATTACAAAATAGCATTGCATTGACTCAACTTTAATTCTCATGACAGTGGTAATATTAATCACATCATAACATGTTAAGCTCCACAATAATGTATTGGCCTGATACCACGCACAACAAAGCGTATGTATTAAACGTTCAAGGATTCCTTATTTAAAGCTAATTTTTCGAATTGCGTTTAAAATATCTTTATCAATACAAATTATTAACTTTCCTCCTAAACGTGAATAAAACAACATAATGTTAAATGAAAATTTTGTTCTTTCATATAATCATCTTCGCGATTTCTTCTACCGCTCCTTTGATGGCTTTATACTACTAAAAGGGTTGCTTTTGAGACTTGTAAATTATTGGTCCAAAGTAATTTTAACTTCTTGATATACTTGAAGTTCCTTCCAATTTTAAAATAAACAAGGATATTGGGTACGAAACAAGGACAACAAGGTAGTTATTTTAATTGCAATCCCTTAAATACTTAATTCAGATGGATTCTACATTTAGCAAATTTAATTATCAAGGTGCGTTCCGTACATACAAGCAAATATGTGCCTCCTTTAACCCGTTTCTTAACACCCTTAGAAGCGGGGAGCTTGTAGTAAATCACGAAGTAATCATTTTGGTGTGAATATCCAGAGGTTCTTTTCTTGGAAGAAGTTCTCGGTAGTCCCACTTGTATTGACAGAATGGTGCAGAAAGCAGCGGTTATTTAATTCTCCCGAGAAGTGAGCATGGTTTCGCCCTATTTTGGCCTAAAGTAGTAATTTCTTTTACCAAGATTTTTTCACAAACTTTTTTCATAACTGTGGAAATAACTGAAGTTATTAGTTTCCCTAGTTAATGTTGACTATACATTCTTTACAAGTATATAGATTATGGTGTCATCAAAAGGCTTTAGCGACATACTTCTACGTCACTAGTTTTAACTCTTGAAATACAATTCATATAGTATCCAGAAATACTTGGAAGAGTTTGTTGCAGAAATTTTCTTTGGTGAAGATGTCTCCATTTCCTTCACAAAAACATTTGATTTATGTGTAAAATATTTTGTAGTTTTGTTTGTTTTCATATATTTCTTATTCCAAATCATACCAATCCAAACGTAAATGAAACACAAGTTTACGTGTTTCAATGAATATACTGTAACGATTACTTTTGACTAGCAGGTATGACCTTAAGTCTATGAAACTATCAAGATTAATAGCTTTTTTCTCAAGATATAATCCATTGGCTATGGATCTAGGATGCTATGCTTTCTGGATCCGTAAGAAAATCTATTGATTACTTTGCCTTATCTGCATTATTATTTTGACTGACTCTCTTATTGTATTTATTTGAATAATAAAATAAAGCTAGAACTAACCTGTTTTGTTATCAATGTAATTGCAAGAAGAATGATTCCTTAAAATAGAAAAGATGTTTTATTTTTATTCGGGTACAAACAATATTTACAAATTGTTCAACTTATTTACATCATTTTACGCATCTTTTATCAAATTCTTTAGAAAATAGTTCCCCTCGAACAATAACAAAGGGATTTATATTTATTTTTTCTACTCAAAGTAACCTGTGATGTAAAACTAGATCGGCGTATTCTCGTTGAGTTGATTGTTTGTTCGTTTGTTTTGGCGCTGAAACTTCGGAACGTGGAAATTTCTTTGGCCCTCTTAAACTAGAACCGTCATATAGTCGTTTTACCATACCTACGAGAATTTTTCCAAATATGAAGGGGTTCTACCGCCAGTAGGAATTTTTAACGTGCCAAACATCACATTGATACGGGGCCTACGATTTTGCTTCCTTATTCAAGAAGCAGATATGTTTTTTAAATGTTTGTCTGCTGAAAACTTTACCAATCTCGATATGGTTTGGACATGCGTCGCTTGGATGTAGAGGCAAATGTGCTAGCTATTTAATTAACTCATTACAGTTATTTCCCGAAACCTTATTTACGAATTTTGTGGTTGGAGTCTGAAAATGTCGTATTTTTCGGAGTCCGTAATAAAGTGTAACCCTGGCCTATATGGTAATTCCAAACATTTTCTACAGATCGATTATAGATTCACATCGGCAGAACTGACATCTAGTGATCTAATTGTAGGTATAACGCTGGTGTGAGTTCTTGGTTTACCTTTAAGCAGTAGGAATAACGATTTAATCATACAATTTTTAATATGACATTATTAAAGTTATAATAAACATGAGTTATCATACACAAATAGGAAAATCAAATCAAAAATATAAAGCTATTTGCAAGTAATTAAATAGTCTTCGGCATAAAAGTTTTTTAAATAAAAAGGATAAATTAAAAATTTATTTAGTGTCTTTAAATTAGCGATTGAATTACTACGTTATCAATTCGGTATCTATTTTTTAAAAATTAAGTTTCCAGTACACTTACGTTTATGTTGCGTGTCGTTGCTTATCACTTTGATTGAATTAATTTGTTGATAGAAGGATTGACTCGCAATGGAATTTTTTCATTACGCTTTTAATTGAGCGCAAAGTATTTGTTTTACTTAAAAAGGCGGTTTTGGGATCGCTTCTTGCTTTGCTTTGGGAACGGCGGGAAAGATTTACTCTGTATACTTTAATAGAGCAAGATCACCTTACCAACTGCTTGAATCTGCCATTTCGCGGCACTACATTTGCACTAAGAATGAACCAAAAGATTAGGTGCCACTTAAATACGACCAAAAAACCTCGATTTGTTGAAGTTAGCCCTTATATAAGCTTTTTTGTTTCAATGACAACCAATTTTATGAATTTGCTTTCACTAAACGAGTAACTTCATTTTAAAACCTATGTCTATTTCACTTTTTCTTTAAAAACGTTTATTTTTTGACGTATTTTTCGAATCCCTAATCTACAAAATCCTTTGTCGGTTTCTGGGCACCAATATTTTAAATAGTAATGAGCTTCACATGACGCATGTCTCTAGCTTTAGGAAAAGTTATCTCCTGTTGGCCTTTTATTCTTATAAAACCTTTTTATAGGAATGCACCTTTAAGGAGTAATTTTTTTAAATTTTATTTTGAAATACTAAATTATTTACTTATGTTGGTTATAAATGTTAATTAATTTTTAATTAAACTGTAATGAACAATTGTTAGAATATACATACATCTAACTCTAGTTCAAAGTTTTTCAATGTTTCAAACAAAACTAGCTCATTGATACTTATTCATACAATTTTCAAGATGGATACAACAATAATTTTAATTAATCTATATTCCAAGATCGAATTTCCATCAAATTATATAACTAGGTGATACACAAATTAAAGGCTTCTTGTTGTGGATAATTCATGTGAAACCAAAAGCTGGATTAAATATTATTAGGTCATAGCTTACTAATTTCCGTTTAAATAAATGGTTAACTTTGTAGTTGATAGTTATGCCATCATTATTATGCCAACAATTTATATTGTAAATAAACAGAGTCAGTTGTCTTCTACTTTTTTTAATCGCTACTCATGTTAAGGGAATCAAAACAAAATAATATTTTGCAGTAGACAACTTTAACCCATAATATTCACAGTATTGGAACGCTAAGTCGATGCTAAAAAATTTTCCTTCCAAAAAACAGGAAGTATATTAATGTAACTTGAGAATCAAATTTAAACCTTTATCATGTTATGTAAGTCTAATAATGTAGAAGAAGGAATAATATATCAATAACGATGAACGTTAGACAAGTGCTAGTTATACAAAACGCTTTCAACAACCTTTATGGCAATATAAATTGAATATTATACTGAAGCGTCTAAAAAATTGATAGGCACCGATTCTGTACTATAACTTTCCATTTAAAATACCTGAAAAACGGCGTTAATTGTCTCGACGTTCGAAAAATTTCAACCCCTACCGCCGGGAATTTAACTTTTGTTATCGAAACGATCTAAAATATAATCTCTCGATAAAATAAGTTAAATTCTTTATTTTGAAAAGTTCCACTTTTGTATTTATGTTACGTAGAAGTGTCTGGCTGAAACTGGAGTTTCCGAAAACAACCAAAAGAGCTTTTAAAAGAATAAAATGGTTATACAAATTCTTATGCCTCCCTAGTTCGTCGCCCTTCGGAATGTAAACATACATACTCGAAATTCGAATCTGCGGTTCTTCTCTCTCGACATTTACATTATTTACTGTCCCATAAATTTATCCCCACATGTACGTAAAATGGGAACTTTCGTGAGACTTCGGAGAACTGCGGAATTTATAAATCATAAAAAAATCTAAAGTTTTGCGGAGATTAAGTAAAGAGTTTTCAACAACGCAGATAAAGTACTAGAATATTAAACATGCCTTTGTTCTTAATTCTTCTTTCGAAAGAATTTTTAGTTGTCAGAACATAAATTAGCAAGAATGAATATAGCGTTCCTTAATTGTGATTTTTTATGCAGATATGTGAATAATAAATAGTTCATTTTATACAATTGAGATTTGAAAATCCTTTATAATCTAAACGATTTACTTCTTTGTCAATTAATAAAAACTGCAGATATAAAATAGAGCTGCAGCTGACTCAATTAAGAAAATTCCGACTTTTCAATTAAAAGATTAACTAAAAACAGCTTATACAATCGATAATTTAACAGGAAGTTCGCTCCCCATTTAATCCACTATTGGGACATTGTCGCTTTCCTATGGACATAATATGATTTTAGATTAACATGTGCAATTCGGAATTAGATTGAGGTACAGGAGTCAAACATAATGAGCTACTAATGTGCTCTAGCGTACACTGCATTGGCTTGAAACCTATATTAAACTCATTGGAAACTCATTATCCTTTACCAGCTGCATGCACATGCACAGAATTGGCTATTACGGATATTTAACAACGATAAGCAAACAGAATTAAGCAATGTCGTAACCATAATGAAGATAAATTTACTGAATATAAAAAACTGAGCATTCACATTAATATTGGACATGTGGTGTTATGTCGAAATCAGATCTCCAGCAATTAAATTTATCGGTGGAGATTAGTGCAGAATTTTCAAGTAAATAGTCTAATAATATATGCATTTTTCTAAAACGTTTAAACAAACTCTACATTCACAAACAACTAGTGCGATTGTTTGCTAGTGGTATTGTGCATATTCATGTACGCAGATGACCTAAAATGTATTAAAAAACACAGAACTTCATGTATCATTCGAAAATGTATTTGAATTTTATTTAGAAAAATGTAACTTATTTGTGATTTGCAATATTTCTAATTCTATGCCTGAATATCATCGTGTCATGAACTAAATAACAAATCTGGGAATTAAACAAGTAGATTCTCGTATCAAACAACTTCCTCGAATCGAACATAATTCGCAGTGTTCACATATGTTGTGTTTTTGAAAACACCGTTTAATATTTGTTTGCCAAATTTGAAAAGATTTTCTTTCAGCTTCTACCCCAGTTCATTAAATCATAATTGATCTTCTGCGGATGAAATATCGTGGACTGAGAGGTGAGACAAGTAGACGACATCAAACGTCAGCAGACAACGGCCAGGCGACGAACATACCACGCACAGATAACGAACAGACCATGGGAAAGCGACAAATAGGTGACAGATGAAGAACATACAACCGACAGTCGGACGACACAGCAATAATAAACGCACGACAGGAAAACGGCAATCAGTGCGGCTGGTGGACAACAGATAGACGACAAATGAACAACAGTCAAATATTACACAGACGACAGTCACATGATCTGAAAACGACATATAAACTACAGACTTAAAACAAACAGACACAGATAGACCACAGTAAATAATCTAATTATATATGCACCTTTATAAAACGTTTAAACAAAATCTACAATCATAAAAGGGTAGTTCGGCCTTCTGTTCATTGTCAACGTGTATATTTACGCACGGAGATTACCAAAAAATTTGTTAGAGAACGCATTGCCATTTGCAAATCTATTAAAACAGGCAAATGAGATGAAGACGGCATACGGACGACAGACTTATGACAGACATACATAGATAAGCCACCAAACAGATGGTAAACAAACGATGCACAGATAATATGGGGACAAACAGACGACAGACAGTAAGCAGACTTGGCGGGCAATGGGAACATCAAAACTAGTAGATTTGTTTAAATCGGCACATTTGGAATTTCGTTACTTCCTATAATAATCTATATAGGGGCAGTTCAAAGGAATCCCTCTAAATAGGACAAAGAGCTTAACTACAAGATTAAGATGGATTAGCTTTGTTTAAAGGAATTACATTTTGTGCAAGACTACAACACTTAATTAGTGTACGTCTGAATCCACTAGAATTTACCAGGTACAATTTTTAACATCTATTCATCGTCGGCTCGTTATATCAAGAAAATTTCAATACTAATCTAATTTATATATTCAGCTAAAAGTTTTACTTTCGATGTACTTTAACTATTTCTTATCAAAATAGCTTCAAAAAATTAATGTGAAAATTAATAGTTTGTCACAGAATTTGTAACAAAACTCGCCAAATTTTATTTCTGCCACGCTTCAAATCGCTCTTACCTGCGTCCACGTGCTACAGAAAAAAAGGAGAGATGGCGTCCAGCTGCCAGAATACCTAACGGAGAGTGGGATGGGTCTTCAGCACGCCTCTGGTATAAAGTTGTTGGTAACCTAGATGCTTTTAAAAAGTTTGTTTT
>JAHWXV010684644.1:0-11694 GCA_024586415.1 Phrixothrix hirtus | reverse complement strand
AGTATTATAATAAATTGCACATAATGAAGTTTTTGAATTTCATTTCAAACATCCCTTTTAGTGCGAAATTCAAGGTGTTCAAATACTTTATTGACCCACTATATATTTTTAAATATCCTCAGCATTAGTTTAAGTCGAACGATTGCTTACCACTACAATTATGCAAAATGATACATGTTACTTGTACCAAAATTTTCTGGTGATATTTTCAAACATTTTCAAATAGAAAAAGGAAAATTTCCGTACGAAAGAAAACCTAAAGTAAAAAGAAAGCATATGTAATACAGTCCGGCACAAATTCAGTAGCAAAAACTGATATGAATACATATAGAAGATGTTGCACACGAGAAACGACGAATTCTGAATGAAATGAAAGTACAAGAAAGTAAAGATGAAAATTTGATGTGAGAACTATGCGACACAATTGACTGACTGCGTCAAATTTTCGAAAGGTTTGTAAACAGTTAGATACAAGTTCTTGCCACAGTAGTGTTATGGATATTTTATACAAAAGTTATAGAGAGCTACATACTCGTGCAATCATTTACGGAAGAATAAATGAGAGAAATGCAATCCAAAAGTATGAAAATACCACTCAGAAAAAGATTACATCGTGTGGTTTATTTATATATAAAGAATATCCTTTCTTGACTACTTTTCCCGATGGTCTACTTGAAGATGGAGGTAATCAAAATGCTTTAGAACAAGATTGTAAGAAAATATTATGTTATTGTAATGATAATGGCGTTATTAATTTAAAAAAAAAATCAAAATTATTTTTTCAAGTAGTTCAGAGACAAGATCATATTGCTAATACTTAGATCTTACTATGATTTTATTTTATACACCGACGTAGGTATGAAAATTATTAAAATAGAAAAAGACAGTAATTTTTGGCTTGAAAAAGTACTTCCTAAATTAAAAAAATTCTTCTACGAGCGTATGCTGCCAAAGTTTCACTTGATAACGTTTTTATACGTGTATTAATCAATATCCCATTTGTAATTTTTATAAAAACAAAACAGTCTAATAAAATTTTATTTCCTTATTGTAAAATAATATTATTTATAGTTAGGTATTTGGAATACAGGTAAATTCCTAATGTAAATAAAAAGTTTAGAAAACGATACCTTCATTGTCACCGTTGACCGAATACATATTTGTTTATTTTTTTACTTAGATAACTACCTACCTGCCGTAGTTGTTATTTGCAGGCGTTTTTAGATGCACCAACATTTTTTCCACGTTTACGTAGTTTTAAATAAAAATTGATTTGAAATGTTAGATATAATAGAAGTAAATTGTGTTGCCTATTACTTTTTACAGATTTTAGGTCGATCTGAATGCCCTTAAAGCACTTCCGCAACATATTCGTTTCTAATTCTGATATCTACGTTAATAGGTTTTAAGCGCTTGAATCTGATGTTGCAATTTCTAAGAACAGTACCATTGGTATACAGTCAAAGACAAAATAATGCCGCTTTTTGATTGATGTATAAATGTCGGACATAATTTAGGTAAACAATTTAATCATGTTTGGTATGTATAAATAATTCCCAAACTGTTGGTACTCTTTAACGATCGTAGTGCAAACGACATTAATTTTGTCTTCAACTGTACATATATATTTTAATTTTGAACCAAAAGCTTGTGTGAAGCATGCACCTTTAAATTTATGAAAGTTTTAAACCCAATAGATGTAGAATTTACTATGCATTGATAAACCAATTTTTATAATTATTTGATTAAGAACTAATACTTCATTGAAGATGAAGTATTTATAATGTAAGCATGTGTAAGCTAATTTACCTCCGACTACATACTATTCGTATTCGAAGCCTTCCGCATAGCGAGTAACGGGACTCAACTACGTCACTGACTTCAATTATATTAATTATATTGTATTGCTATTAAATTACCGCAAGACCTTTAAAAATTAAGTAGTATATCTAATATCAAAATAACTATCACATAAGAAATTCCATAAAGGAGCAAAACGCTTTCACGGAATAAATGAAATTTCTCTGATCTCCGCGAATACCTAACTGTAATTTAGTTTAAATATTCCAATTTATGCTTTTAAAGTATGGAATATCATCGAAATCAATGTGGCAGTGAATGGTTGTGAAATGATGTGTAAAAATTCGCTAGTTTAGGTTACAAAAATAAAAAATAAAGAAAAAGAGAAAAATTATAATTTATTATAAGGTTATGGGTTCAAAATGCTTTTAGCATTAACTCCGAGTATAGAATAGAAATCTAATTAAAATTCTTTTATATTATTAAAAATGTTACATGTGAACTTTTTGTCGGAAATGAAAAATAAGCATGAAGAAAATAGCATATTATATTTAGTAAGTAATAGGGAACTGAAATATCCATAAAGACACATTTTATAATTATTTGTAACCAATATTTTTTCTATTTCAATATATAAGTATTAATATGTAATTTGTTATATTATTATACTAATTCGTCACACGAGACCATCAGGAAAAACGGAAACGTGTTAATCGAATATTATAATCAATAGGTAAAATTATGGTTGGTAGGTGACTTTCAAGAATGCCCATAAATATTTTTAAAAACAACTTTTTTATTATACGCTATATAAAAGCTAATTAAAATAATTATAAACTTTATGATTATTACATAAATATATGCCGAAGAAAATGTTTATTACGGAAATATTAGGAGGAAATCACTTAAACGGTGTTCAATTTTTTTTATCAATTTTTACATGAAATGTGTCACAGTAATTTACGTAATGAAAAAAAGCAATGTCCTTCGACCTCAGAAACTAAAGAGCGTATTAATCGAACAGACGTCAAATCTGAATGGAATTTATTAGAACAAGCTTCCTCATTTTATACAAATATTTGTTCCTAGCACTGTGAAGATTAATTTTAATTTCTCTTATACATACGCATATTATGGTTAATATACGTTTGTGCTTAATTTTGCATTTGTTTTCATTGGAAATTCAGCCTTTTGTTATTTATAATTCTTTATGGGTTTCTATATTTTCGTTCAACTATTAACTTTGAAAAAGCTGCAACTACTTCGCTAGTTTCGTTAATAATGATAAATTTCACATTATAAGACTCAATGAACATGGACGTATAATACAACAGTCGGTGCAAACTGTTTGCTTACCATATGTAAAATACAGAAGTACAGTTGATGCAGTCGTGTAATCACGACGTATTTTTATACTCGTGTGCATCGGCTCTAAAAAATGCCGAAACATGCAGTTATTTTAAATATTTTACCGTCAGTTTCCAATGAACCTTTTTATCACTTTAAACTGTTGCTATCTGTTTGGTCACTTTTCTTAATAAGGTTTAGTACATATTGTAAATATAAATAGGTGACAAAATAGTAAGACACTTTGAGACATATAATATAATTCTGTTATAATAAACTTGGAAGTTGCAAGCATTTTGATCGTTATAAGCGATCGTTCAGTGTAACAAAACCATTAAAAATGCACGTTAACGCACTTATAGAAGCCACAAAATAAATCGACCACAGATTTGTGTAGAATTACATGCATTAATTTTTCTCTCAGTGCGTTTTGGATTGCATCCGTGAGCGGAGAAGTAATCTTGTCGCTTATTTAAACACGAAGAAGTGATGCATAAAGTTGACTTTAAGTGATTGAAGGCCAACTAAATTACCAAAAACTCAGCAAAATTCCCATAAATCTCCGCTAACTCATGCAATGCGAAGCGCGCCGAAGTGAAATTCTTCGGAGGCGATTTTGCTTTTACAATTCCTATTGCTTCTCTTCGCCTTGCAGCATTGCACAAATGTACATTTGAATATGAGGGCCAAGTGGGATTTACTGAGAATCAGAAAATCAAGGAAGTCGTGAAAAACAAAATATTCACTTTTAGTATCTATATTATTTTACCTATTAGTTGATATATAACTTACAGAGGTTAAAGTGGTTAGAATGTTGTTCATCAACTCTTTAAAGTTACAACACCCGTGGAAAAATGGAATTATCAAGAGAACATTTTCCAATTATGATTTACTACGACTTCAAAACAAGATTAAGCACTTATGAGTGTCAGCAAAAATTAGATACAGCGTTTAGTGAACAAGCACCGTCCTTGGCTACAATTTACAGCTGGTATAAGGAATTCGAACGTAAAAGGACTTCTGTTCATCATAAAAAAGGCACAGGATATCCTTCTACAGCTGTTACAAAATAAAACATTGCTGTTGTTAGAAAGGTAATTGCAGATGACAACATAGTGACCTATGCGATAGTAAAGCATCGATTTAGGATTGGATCCTCAGCAGTTAGAACAATTATACATGATCATCTACATTTAAAAAAAATTACTAACCATTTTGTGCCCCACAAACTTACAGACTTTCAAAAGACAAAGTGTCTGAATTTGACATAATGGCGGGCACCAAACTTTTTCCGAAATTGTGACAGGTGATGAAGCTTATATTCCCTTTTTAAATGTACCAACTCGCTAAGAAAGTCGTGTATGGATTGATGAAGACGAAGCAACCTCGACAATCACAAAAATAAAGAGCAATGAAAAAAGTTATGTACGAAGTTTTCTGCAGGAGTACGGACCTTGTCAGCGCGATTAAGCTGGATTGGTAGAAGACAGTTACAGCGAAATGGTACATAGAAAAATGTCTGCCTGAAGAATGTAGTAGAATTTCATAGAGGGGAATCATGCTACACCATGACAATGCGTCGTCACATACAGCACCTATGAATCAGCAGTTTTTGGTTGATAGAAAGGTGAAAGCAATAGAACATCCACCATATTCCCCAGGCCCGGTAATGTGTTATTTCCGGTTGTTTTTTGGGCTTAAGAAAACTGCGGGGCAGAAAATTCTTGTCTGAGGTGGAGATTGTTGTTCAAGGCTATTTTGCAGGCATTTGAATATAAGAGTGATTGGGGGCTTTTAAGCAGTGGATGGAAAAAATGGTAAAGTGTATTATTATTGAAGGGAACTACTTTAAACAGATTTAAATATAAATTGTCAAAAAATGTACCCGTGTTTCTTATTCTTAATAAATTTAAAGATAACTTTATGTAGCCGTAAAACTACCCATAAGTTCTCGTATATGTAAAAATTACGGTACGCCACGTCGTATTTCACGAATGAGCGATTAGCTTTAAATGTTTGACGGAATTCTTGCCGCGTATTTTAAAACTCCCTTATTAATATCTCATACATTTGTCTAATGAAAGTAAATAAACTTAGTTATCTTCTTTGTTGATTAATTCTCAAAGTTAGTTGGCCTTTTCAAATTAAGTTCGTTATAAAAGTTCGTAAAATCTAATTTATAATAATTAAAGTGTTCTCGTTATTTCCTACTGTTCGTTATCAATGTGTTCGTTAAAAGCAATCAAAATATACGGTAATAAATGTAAATCAGTTCGGAACTTGAAATTTTGTTCGTTATAGGCGATCGTTCGTTATATCAGGGGTTCGCTATAACTTCTATTATTCAGGTCCAACTGAAGTCGTGTTCATCCTTCCATAAAGATAAAAAACTTATCTTGAAAATGTACATACATATGTTCAATTTATTTTTATTTTCTCGTACCCTATATTAAATATAGGTAAAAGAGAAAGTATTGTTTCGTCCAAAATTTTTGATCTCGAAATTTTAGTGGAAATACACATTTTCAGGTACCCTGGGTCTGAAAATCATATTTTTAGAAATTGGACTGGGTGCGTGCGTTCGTGCGTGCGTGTTAGTGGTGTGAACAGGATATCTTGTAAACGAAAAGTCGTAGATAAACTAAATTTTATATTGTAGACACCCGCGCACGTAATCGCAAGAATTTGATTAAAATCGGATAGCCGAAAGTGCCACTTTACTTGTCATTTTTTAGTTTTTCGCGATTTTCTTGAAATCGGCTTCAACGATTTTTTTTAAACTTATTACCGTTCTTATGTCTTTGATTCCCTTTGTGAATTCTTCGGTTTCTCTAAATAATTGTCGAAGTGAATTATCGCAGAAAATCTGCGGAGTTAAGCAACGTTTTACGTGTCCGGTAATTTGAATGGATGGCCGTTCCGATTATCGTTTCCAAAATAAACGTAAATAATATTTTAGTCATTCGTGAACAATATTTGCATATTTATAATGTGCAAGAGAAAGTCGTGTATTGTCTCATACCAGACGTTTACACTTAAAATACAAGCGTAGTTTGAGAAATGCGCGAAATACTATCTATTATTCAATAGCGGTAGGTAATTTAGTTTCACCTATATGAGCACATGTGAAGTTACAATTTGATGTGTCAATTCGTTCTTTGTTTAGCAGTCATTTGAGGTCGACTTCTAAGTACATTGTTTGAAAATGGAAAATTTGAAACATCGTGCTATAATTGTATTATTTGTAATAAAAAAAAGTTTGCGGGCAATGGAAATTCATATTGAAATGCGTTAGAAGAATCCGCTCTTTCAAAAACAATAGTTTTGTAACATGTAAGTTTCAACGTTGTTGCTCAAGCATTGAAAACGATCCTCGAAGTGGACGTCCAAAAACTGCGAAACATCAGAGATTGTTGAGAAAATTCATGATATGGTATTGGAAGACTGTTGAATAAGAACGTGTATGGTATATTTTACATGAAGAATGACACATGAAATAAATTTGTGCAAGATGGGTGTAGCATTTACGTACAATTGATCATAAATGCATTCGAATGCGAGTTTCTCAGAAGTGTTTGAATTGTTTGAAAAAGAAGGAAATTAACTTTGTACGTCGTTTTATAGCTATGGATGAAAGATGGATGCACCACTACATGCCAGAGACTAAAGAATAGTTAAAACAGTGAAGAGAAGCTTGTTGTTTTGCGCTAAACATGGCAAAGTCAGTTCAATCCGCAGGAAAGTCTATAGCATTTTTTTTTGGGATTCAAAAGGAATATTACTGGTTAATTACTTTGAGAAAAATAAAACAATAACCGTGTAATATTGTGCAAAACTTTTTGAACAGTTTCATAAAAATATTCGTGGGAAAAGGGCCGGTTTACGAAAAAAAATAATTTTTCATCAAGACAATGCACTTGCTCACAAAAGCACAAATTATTGGAACATTCACCCTATTCAGCAGATTTTGCTCCCTTCGACTTCCACTTGTTTCCTAATCTAAGTAAACGCATCGGTGACAAGCGTTTTTCGTTGAATGAAAAAGCAAATTATTTTGCAGGCTTTTCGAGGAGTACTTCAAGGATAGGATACATTTTTTGGAGTAGCGTTCGACTAAGTGCATGCAGTTACTGGAGACTATATTGAAACATAAAGGTATTGCAAAAAGTATAGTTTACGTTTTTCGTCTTAATTACGTGAACTTTTCAAACTACCCACATAATCAGTTTTTAAATACTTTAATTTTAAAAATACAAAAACTAATCAATTCAATTAATATATGAGTACAGCTTGTCAAATGCGACAATAACAATGATTTTTCGTTATTAACTCGGGCCACTGATATTCTCATATTTGATAAGCTGTACAAAACTCGAGTTTGTTTTTTACATGGTATAATTAAATAAAATGCTTTCCTTGGGAGTTTATTTTTGCTGTTCTAGATTGTTAAAGAAATAATAAAAGTTCTTGATATTTTTTATTTTTCCTTAAAATATTTCAATTCTCGTCAATTACTTTCTTATCTTTTTTTATGGTTTGAGGTGTATAATATTGGATGAAACATTAAATAATTAATTGCCTATCTCATATAACTGCAATTAAAAGAACAAATAATATAATCATGCACCTTCTAAAAACCATCAACAAACATTTTGTACTCTTTGCGTTTAACTGTTAAAAATGTTTTTCGGCGTGGGGGGAGAACTAGACTATCGATGAACCTCCCACACATATTAATAAAATTATTTCATAAAACAAATGTATTAAAGTTACTGGAGATCCTGCTTATTTAAGTAGTTATTGAAAAAATATGATCCAATAACTCTGTCCGCTACGATACCCCCGAAAACGTTTAATAACCATCGATTTTGAAGGCAATTGTCTCAATTCGGTGTGGATTTTTTGTGGTTGATGGTTCAAAAATCGATTATTATGGCATATAGATTCATCAGTAAAAAACATATAATTCAAGAACTCGGGATCTTATGTATCTTCTGCAAAGCCCAGTTGCAAAATAGAACCCTATTTTAGAAGTCTTCACCATGTAATCCCTGGTGAAACTGGACGTGATAAGGATCGAATTTGTTTTTTCCAAAAATTTTATTAACGGAGGTCTAACTAAAGTCGAGTTCTTCACTAATTTTCACAGTAGCTTTATTTGGATCTTCTACAATAGATGCTAGAACTATAATCGGATTTTCTTTGTTCAAAGCTGGTTTCACCATTTCATGCTTGTTATAGGCTACACTTCCTAGTCTCATGAAAATTTCCAAAACATTTTCAAAAGGTATCGTTAAAGGATATCTTTTTTCTGGATATCTTCTTTACGTAAATGCAAGTTGACAAAAAGCAATTTTACAGCTATTCCACGATTAGAAGCAACATAACTTTCCTTTCGTCAGGAGTGTACGAATTCATATTATCGAAATCGAAAATACTGTACGAAAAACAATAAGAACGGGAACAAAAATTTATAATTGAAATGACAAAAATAGAAGATTAGGAATAGCGATAGAACTATTGAGACTTATTACAAATAACAAAACTCACGTTTAGTATTTAAACTGTGTTACCGACTTAAACTATAAACACGTAGAAACCATGGAAACAAATACAAAGCACGAAAATATTAGAAAATCATAAAATTCGCAAAATCTATTCATTTTAGTTATAGAGAAACCTGATACCATTTAAAAAAGAAAACATTTATGTATCTACTGACAATAAAATATATGGGGCAGTCTGGTTCAAATAAAATAGTTATCGAGCTTCGAATTTTGTATTATTTAACATAAAATTTTGAATTACAGTTTCAAAAAATCACAATTTTAAGCAATTTCTAAGATAGGACCGACTTCATCTATCTACGAACTATTCAGAACTTAAAAATACGAATTCGTTATAAAGATATAACTGGTTTAGTATGTCATTACAACTGACAAATTTAAAAAAAAATTTAAAGTAATTGAAGAACGGCTAGGTTTAGGCATGTACAAGTATTATAATTATTTATGCAGATTAACACATAAAATTCAAAAGTCAAATAAAATATGGACTATTCCATTTGAAAAAGTGTCATTGTTGTTAATCACGCTTTTATGTTGTAGTCCTTTATAAACAGCTAAAGTTTGGTTTAAACATTTTTCTATAACGTTAATGGTCTAGTCGATATCTTCCGCTCAGAGCTTAGTGGGACACCTTGTGCGTGTGCGTGTGCGAGTGCGTGTGCGTGCGTGCGTGCGGGCGGGCGGGCGCGCGTGTGAGTGTGAGTGTGTATGTAAGTGTGCGTGTGCGTGTGTATATATGCATATTTTCCCTTAATTTATACTAGTATTTCATTTAACCTTAAGAATAAGACAGCTTAGTTAAGAAGGGTTACATTTACAAGATTCATATACGTATATTGGAATTAAATTAACTTATTTTTAAAAATCTTTACGCAGGTAACACTACTAAATGATATTAAAAACTAAATTATTAAAATATTTCAAAATAAATTTAGGTTTAAATAAATTACTGATTTTGATACGGTGCACTTAGAACATACTTTACTGCATAAATTAAATTAATTAAGCACTTGTTAAATTCCACAATTTTTTATTAATATTTTTAAAAATAAATTCTTCGTACTTTTCGGCTTTAATGCCTTCATCAGATATTGAATGCAGTATGAGAATCTTTTTTATTATGATGTTTCGAAAAAGTTATTTTTTATAAAATTAGCAATTTCCCTTAAAATAAAAATGTAGTAAAAAGTTTCGGATAGTTCACTATGATTTTGACTTAAAAGGCAAGTAGCTTTATTATTGAAGAATGTTAATTAGAATAGTTTTTGGAATTAATTGTTATACCTAAATACGAAATGTCGATTAATTAACTCTGCTTCTCTTTAAAATTTGAATATTGTAAACTAATTATTACGGAATTTTTAGAAAATTATACACGAATCAAACAATATTTGAAACAAAATTCTTTCTACTATCATAAAAATTTTAAATCACATTTGATTGGTAATTTACAAATTTATCTATCAAAAGTTAGTAATTTTAAACAATTTGTTTCATTCTGCGGTATCTTTCGTACGGTGTTAGATAAATGATTTAAAATAGACTTTGAAAGCAATAGTTGTCACTGTAGAAAACTTGTATCAGTTATTATTTGTATTGTAAGGCCTTTAAATACATATTTACAAGTGAAGAAATAATTGAAATTATTTTATTAGGTGGTGAAAATACTTCTCATTTAACAGCTGCAGAATTATCTAACACACCTCACACCCCTTGAACACAATATCTGTTGTTAAAGAAATGAAAGGCTACTCGTAGAGTAGATAATGATGTCAAAAACCCTACCTTGTATGGAAGGTAATGAGGAAGTACAAGAAAATATTTGTTGAAGTGTTATTTAAGAAGGTAAAACATCAGACAAATGACCATATCTTTTGAAATGTCATGCACTACAATTTAAATAATTCTTAGGAAGAACAAATTTCGAATGTTTAAGCTAACATTTTTAAATACATATCTTATAAGAAAGAGATTTTTATCCTGCATTTGAATTTTAAGATTATTTTAGATGAATGTAAGGAAATTTTCAGCCGACGAAACTGTAGCTCATAGAACTGTAGTTGTTGAATTATAGAAAATCCGCATTTTTACTTTAGAATCTAGTGACCAACATTAGAGTAACTGCGGCTTTTTTTTCAAAAGAACTTGAATAGTAAAGGATATTTACAGTTTCTGTAAAATGATAGATTTCCAATTTTGATTGCCTGTGCGTAAAATAGACACTGTCAAGGTAGAGACACACATCACTGGGCCGCGTCAGGACCGGAGGACGGCCGTCATCCGGTAGAAAATTTGCACAATGAAATTAAATGGGATCGTTTACATATACTCGTGGCGTGGCCGTGCGCCGTCTCCAGACTGTGTCAAGACCGTGCGTGAATAGTCTCGTTTACTTTTTGACGCTGGCAGCTCGGACATGACTACAGATGAGAGCGCGTTTTTAAAGGAGTTGTATCGTAATTGAGAGATTTTCTGCATACAAAGCCAGTGTGAAAAATACAGAAATATAGAGCACAAAGAAAAACCGTGGAATTGTGGCCGAACTAAATCCCTAATCGCATATTATATTATTATATGGTTTAACGGAGTTAACTGACAAATGTTTGACTTTTTTGTGTGAGACAACCGGTTGTGCAAGGCCCGACAGTGTGGTTACTAGATTACGGGACCGAGATACGGCCGTGTGACGGCTGTGCTCCGGTGCTGACACGGTCAAGTGATGTGTGTCTCTACTGTAACGTTTACACGACCCTAAAGAATAACGCGAAACGCGATTTAAAAAGAATTCATATTAATTCTACGCATTTTACGCGATACTCTTAAATACGGGAGTGTAATTAAGAAACATTGAATTAAGAACTGGATAAACTGTAAGAAAGGGATAGTACCGCGCGTGAGTGCCTTAATTTAAATTAAAAATTAGTAATAGAAATATTAATTAGGTAAAAGATGCATTAAAAATGCTGTAAAATCATTAAAC
>JAHWXV010684613.1:0-16659 GCA_024586415.1 Phrixothrix hirtus | reverse complement strand
TATATATATATATATATATATATATATATATATATATATATATTTATGTATAAATGGTACCGACATAAATTGTAAGAAATATACAAATGTACTATTTGATTTCTTCTTCATACATCCTTTAACGATGTTTATTATTACTGACGCCCTATAGCGTTTATCAAACGTAACCAAATTTTTATCTATATTTGAAATTGGTGGTGTGTTCGCTCAATCTTGTATCAAAGAAACTATTCCACGTCAATTACCTTTTTCTTAAAATTTAATTAGTTTAGAATTCACTTATATATATACATATTGTATATACATATAAAAATTCTTACAGCACGATAACTTTATCTGAAGAGTAATTAAAGTAACAGAATATTCTTTAGTAATAGATAGTTCAAAAGGTAATGGAATTGCAGATACACTATTTAGAAATTAATTCCGACATCGATTCATTAATATCTATTACATAACGTATCTGCTAAAATTCACGTTTGTTTGCTACTTTTATTTTATTTATTGAATTCACAGCAGAGTAATAATAAGCAGATATAAGTTATAAATTACATATGAATTATTATTTTTCTTTAAGCTGACATGTTAAATGCATTAAAAATTAGAAATAACCTGTTATTCTGAAACAATTTCCATAGTGAGTTCATTTAGGGCCAACCCTAATTCATCAGCGCTAAACACATAATGGATATTTATAAAAAATACCCAGAACATTAAAAATTTAAAATCACTGTAAGATGGTTAAAAATTTTTAATTACCTTTTACATTAAAAGGGCACACTGAAAATTACATAATAAAAAAGAAAATTGTATTAAAAGGGTTCCTTAAATATTATGTTGTTATTTGGTGTAAGTGGAAGGTGGGTGTTGGAACATTTTGCTAGCCATTTTATTATGATTCTCTCATAATCTTAACGTATTATGAAAATTTTATCGCGTTTATCCTCAAATTAACTCTGCGTGTTTAGTCAAATGCCGTTTAAGAATTCCGAAAGCTTACTAATAAAATATAAGGAATTAATCTATAAATTCACCAATAGAAAGAATACTCTTTATGCAATGATTCAAAATTCATGTTCAAAAAGATAATAGGTTCATAATAATAATAATAACCTTACAATGACCGAAAATTGACGATTTTTATTCATAATCAGTGTTTATTGCAAAAATAGGGAACCTTGGTTGCATGTGCAATTGCAGAGGATATCAGATAAATAGAAAAATTAATTTGAGAAGTAATATACGATCAAAGTCAGAAATACGGAAAACTCAAAAAGTTTATGTAATCGCTGAAGAAGAAACGCGGAAAAATAGAAGGAGGCGGGGTTATGCACGCTGATAACTGTTCATGTAACAATGTATTTAACAGTGTTAGGAATCGGCTTTTAATGGAAAAGCTGGAAAAAAGGAATGTTTCACCCTATCTGGTGTGAGTATCCCAAGCAACACTTTTAATTATTGAAACGTATTAACAACTCCTAGGTTGACTTCAAGGTGTTTGGGTACTATCCATTTCAACTATCCTAAAAGGTTTCTATAACGAATATGTCACTAAAATGGGGAATATCATTTACGAATATATTGCTTGTTTATCACCGTTGTAATTACGTTTCTCTAACTGGAGAGTTGCGTGATAACTCCGTTACAGTTTAGTCGCTAAAACTTGTAATTACTTTTCCCCCTTCTAATAATATTGTTTCTATCTTACTCAAGTAACTTTGTAAAGTATATTATATTGCTATCGTTTTTTATAGAACTTTATTATAAAGTTACATAGAATATAGTAAACAGTAAATATGGATGAATACTTCTACAGTAATCGGGAAAGTATAATACATGTATAACATGTACAATGGTCCTAAAATTAAAACGAATGCCTGTTTTTTGATAAATGTGATTATGGTACCTCCATAAAATATGCGAGCCTCGTCAAATATAAATATTTATAAAAATAACCATTACAAAAATTATGTAAAAAAAACACTGAAGTATTTAAAATGAAAATAAAGAACATATTTTCACGTAAGTTGCAGATATAAAGTATCTGAAGTAAAAGTAAATAAAATATTAACTAAATAATTTAAGCAAACTGACTTTATTCATTGATTAGTATTAATAATTTCGATAAAGTATGGCGTTGTCAACATAAATACTTTGACGTTAAATTCTTTGATTATTTCAGCGTTATTAGAACTTGTAAATTTGCAGTCGTAAACAATAGCAACTAAAACGTTACCAAAACTTGACAAATAACTTGTAAGAAGCTACTTCTTCAAGGTACTAGTTAAATATTTAAAGATAGCTATTACTACTTACATTTTTACTATAAAGTTGACATTTCTTAAGAGTAATTGTGAATAGCTTTTATTACATTGCAGGTACTTCTAACGTTACTGAAACGTATAATACTAGTTAGTAATTATAAACGGTAATTATTAAGATATTTTGACTGATACAAAAGTGAATCAGTTAATTTTTACGTTAAAATAAAAATATATGTAACAGTTCGGTAATATTTACAGCAGTAAAGTAAATATAGCTCCAATACCCGTTATAATACTTAAAGTGGTACTTGGGTATGTAACGGTTGTTACATAATTAACACGATTAAATACAGGAATTTATTGTAACGCCCTGTGTATACATTGTTATTTTTAATTTAATCCCAATCTATTTTTGTTTAATGTAATAATCAATAATTTATGGTGTGTGGTGTACATTTCTTTGTTCATTTCAACAATTTGATAATCACGGAAAACGAAATTATTAATTTATTAGTTTTGATTTTCAAATAAGTAAATTTATATAAATATTATCGTTTCTAGCAGCGCCAGACGAGCAGGCGAGGAAAGAGAGAGATATATGGCATTGAACTGAACAGGAAGTTTCGATTTAACCTTCAACGAAGACGTTACTGGCCTTCCCTTTAAAATATTAAAAATGATTTTTATCAAATACTAACTTCGACATCTAAGTTTATTAAATTGAACTACTAACGACTACAACAACTCATTCGTTATTTACATAATGGAAATTTTAGTTATTCTTGTTGCAGATATCAGTATGAGGTCCCTAATTATCAGAAAGTGGTGGAAAAGGTCAAGCATTGAAGCTCTTAGAACCAGAGTTGATAATATCTATTAAATATTCACCAACGAATTTGTGCCGCGTTTAGGTAAGTTCGAATTTTTATTTAAGATGTGTTTTAACGTTGTCATAATCATCGAGGTCGTGATGGGCTGATATTGTGCTTGCGCATACAACTATTCTGCACCTACTGTTGTTGAATTCTATTTTATGATTTATATTGAGAAGGCATAGTCTTAAATATTAGGTCGCTGAATTAGCAAGACACCATTTAAATTTCTTCGTTTATGAAAGTTACCTACGATCGTTTGTACACTAAACTTGGTCACAAATTATTCGTTATATTCCATAACTATCAATTCTACTAGTTTCATGTCTGCACAGCAAACGTATTAGGGGTATTTCTTTGGATTCTAAATTGTGGGTAGGAAATTTCCAAATTTATTTATTCTTTTTTATATACTTTAACTTACGCTATAGAAATTTTAAAAACCGTTATTAATATTATTTACTCTTTGTGTTTAATGCCATATTCTTATCTTGTTGCACAATTACTATTTATTTAAAATCGTCATTCATATTCAGTACGTCTTTGTGGGTTTCACCTGCAACGCCGATTAACTTGCCTTTTAACAGAGTGATTAGATCAGGGGAACCTCCATTAGAGCTTTAATCAAATTGATGTTTGTCTCATCTTACTTATTACCGAATACTTCTCTATTTATCCTACAGCCGATTCCGAAGTTCGCTGTATCTACAATCGTCAACTACGCTCTACTTGGTGAACCAGATTTAGTTACTCTGCCTATCAAGGACATCACATCTGGAGCCTTAGTGGTTGCTGCTGGGTAACCTTCAATCTAATTACATATCCTTTTGTTTAAAATTCTAATTACGTCAGTTACTGTATTTAACACGCATTCTAATCATATTCGACTTTTTTATTTACTGTCAACTCCTGTATTTTGCTACTGTGATTATTAAATTGTTATTTGTTACTCGATGTTATTATTGTCGATACAACTTCAATTAGCTTAGCCTGAAATCCTTTAAAAGTAACTGTTTATTGTGTTCTTGTAAGCATCTTACTCTGTTAATTATTTATAAGTGATTAATAAAAATCTAAAGCGCCCACACATCGTAAGCTGCTGGCAGATTTTATCTCTTCGCACTTGCCACCTCTGAGAAATTTGAGCTTCCGGATAACCTCCCAAGTAACTTCTGTTTATCGGACGAACGTGACCTTTTACAC
The DNA here is from genome assembly GCA_024586415.1 of Phrixothrix hirtus. NCBI lineage: Eukaryota > Metazoa > Arthropoda > Insecta > Coleoptera > Phengodidae > Phrixothrix > Phrixothrix hirtus. The sequence continues at coordinate 12,320 of JAHWXV010684613.1, read as the reverse complement.
ATTTCCGTTTAGCTTTTCACATTCCATCGTACCTAATTAATATTAACAACGTTTTTGTGTAAAAGTTACAAGTACCAGAAAGAAAACTTAGATCGAAAATAACATAGGAATGGATGTTTACAATTGTGCACAGCAAGTGTGTGCTAGGCCTTTTGTTGTGGAATTTTATACGGCTGTGTTTTAGAAATTGGAATGACAAAGGCGGTTTGACTAATAGGATACGTAAATAACCTCTTGCAATTGTGGTGACCGCCAGACATCAAGGACCAACTCAAGTTTGTCATACGGAACAAATTTTGACAAAAATGAAATGCACTAAAAAAACAAAAATAATGCCATTAATTAAATTAAATAAGTAGATGCCGCTAATATTTGAACTGGATAGAGACAATAACTCACCAAAGGAAACAGTAAAATACCCAAACATTGTAAAAGACAGACGTATTAGCTTGAACAGGCAATTACATATCAAACGCTGCTAAAATTAAAATAATTATTAATTACTCTTTGCAAAAACCTAAAACGTTGTCAAAGGCTTTAAATTAACCAATAACCGAACAAGAAGTTCCTGAACCAATAAACTCAAGTAAACGCAACGTTTCGAAGATAACTTCTATTTTCGTTTGACTGCTTAATTACATTTTAGTATCTACGTAGTACTGCAAAAAGGTGGACTACAGAAAATATTTTAAGTGGAACGTGTACAGTTATTAGAATAATACCACGGTAAGATGGAGTAGGAGAAGATAGAAGATGAATGTTATACTCGTTAGTTAACTTCATTATTCTTTATGGTGTTGTAATATAATACCCGGCGTTAAATGTTCAGCAGTATCTACCACAATTGGATTCGCTGCAGAGGAGGCTAGCCATATCAGTATGTAGAGCCTACAGAAAATTAAACATAAGAACAACAAGAGTTCTGGCGTAACTATGCCAATTGACTTGGTAGAAAAGGAGGTTGCAAAAATTGACAAGTTAAGTGGCTTAATAGTATTACAGCAACGCGGTGAAAACGTTATCAGGCGTAAAATCCTGGTTAAACAGAAATCATGAGAAAATTACGTATTAAGCATAATAAGCACTAATATACCACGGTTGCTATGAAACTTACATATCAGGCTAAATGAGATCGAAGAAGTTGATTATATTGTAGGGAAAAAGACACGGTAGAGTACATAATCATAGAACGCCGCTAGTAGACGAGGTGGAGGTCACTTTCGCAACAGGATATAAAAACGGTGCTAAGAACTCTAAATCTGTAATTACTAATTCTAGATATTTCAGGCACGTGGGGTTGATGAGAAGAATAAAGGGGTGAAGGGAAAGAAATAATGAAACAATAGAAAAACAATATCCGAAATCTCTAATTTTCGACAGGACTACAAGGAAAATATAGGTGCACACAAATTTCAGACAACCGGTTACCCGAACAGTGGCTAACGCCGATGCTATAATAACCGCCGTAAGAAGAATAGGTGAGCGGTCTGCTAAGCAGTACCGTATGCAAAGCCAATCTCAACTATAGTCTGTTTACCAACTAAGGGCAGCACCATTTTAAAGGTTTTCCCCTCTAGCAAAGGGAAATTTAAAGTCGCTTTCCTTTAGATTAAAAAAACCTCTGTAGTGATGTAAACTGTGGGTTTAATTTACGGAATCTGAGACATTTTCATTTAGCTTATATATGACAATTCGTTTCAGTGAACAAAATTGGTTACCCACATAGGAAAACCAAACACCATCTAACTCTTTAATATAGAAAATTTATGAATTAGTAGTTGTTCCTAACACTTTGAGTAATTTAAGGTAGTATACCCTTTGCTGCAGACAGTTCGGTTATTTTTAGTTTTGTATCATAAAATTAAAGAAATATAATTAATGTATTATTTCAAAATCATTGAAATAGTATTTGTAATTAATTTTCTTTAAGATCTTTGGATATTCTAGCCGTTTTTCGTTAATCAAATATTTTTAAGTACATGTTTACAAAAAAAATAATAAGTTGATAGTAGTTTATCCTAAAATCAATAGAAATGTAATAATAAAGATGTTTAATATATTTTTAGATATTTTTAAAGATTATAAAAATTCCTTTTTCCAGCTGGGGCTTCATCATAGGCCCTTTGGCATTACAAGCCAATACTCTACCACTGAGCTAAAGAGCGACTTGAACAGGCAAAACGACAAACGAATCCTTATTAATTTTACAACGTATACCCAGCTCAAACAGTCAAAGGCCCAGTGTAAAACGTTGCAAATTGAAATGAAGAAGCAACAATCCACGGTATAATCATTACACTCATAACTGTGAGAGTCATGTAATCTCGCTCTAATTTATTAAATAATATAACATGACATCGTGTGTGAAATAGTAAAGTGTGGAAATCCATCATATTAAAGAAAACCTAGCTAAAAATACAGAAAGGTTAGTTCTCGATTTTAAATTAATTTCTTCATGTCTGAATGATAATATTTGGGCGCGATAAATTAAAAGACAATTAATTTTAATTTATAACATAAATTCAATTTATTTTATAAATAATATAAAGAAGAAGACTCCTCCTAAAAATGGTACGAATTTTAAAATTAATTCGGCACAAGTGAAAAACCGCCAAACTGTGATATGGACAATTCTAAGGCTTTTCACCAAAATATTTTTAACCTAACTAAATAGATAAAGTATAAAAGTTTGCATTTCCAAACAGCGTTACGCAGCACCAGCAGACCAATGGTTTCGCCCTAGTGGGGCTCATCAGTGCTGGGTGGCTGGGCACGCTGATTGAAAATGCAAAGCTTCCTTTTAAAGACATAAACCTGTGTGGTGTTAATGTCAAAATTCGTGCCACTTTTAGGAGGAATCTTCTTCTTTATATTATTTCTATTAGAACACCTCCTGATATATACAATAGATGGGTCTGCTAATATTTGTGAATTTATTTTATTTAGCTATACAAAATTACATAATTTTTACTATTTGTTTATAAATATTTAATTAATAACCAGGTAGAAACCGGAATACCTTTCTATAGATTAAGCTATCTTAATCTTATTTAATATTTAGAGTAAAGTAACTGTAAGCAAACACTTTTTTTCTAAAACATTTGAAATTCGTATGTGGAAACTGGTTGAATCTAAATATAATTTGATAAATTTTGTTTTCATTAATTTAACTCTTTGCATTTATTGATTTATTGTATTTCTACTTTATTATATGTTATGTGTATGTGTTTTAATTTGTATTCCATTTGAATGAATTGTTTTATACGGACATTGTTATTTGTTCAAGACAAATTAAAAGCTTGTACTTAACAAAGCCCTAACAGACAAATGGTACAAAACAATACTTGTTGCTGCAATTCCTAAGCCACAGGAGCGTTCTACAACAATATAGAGATTCGTATGGTCGATTACCTTTAATTCAAAATAAATAAAACTGCTCGACTAACGACTTACTTGATATCAAATCGATTAAACTGTTGCGGTCACGAAACATACTGTACCAAATTATGGCGGAATTTCAAATAGCATATGCAAAAACTTGTACAGCGAACAAGGTACAAGATAAAGTTCAAGTAGAAGGTGATCTGTTGGAAACATTTCGAACATTAAATGTATTTCGTTTATATTATTTAAATCGGCTTTCAAGAAATTTGTCAGAAAATCTGGTGTCACTGCAAATGTAATTGTATATGATAAATCCAGCCAATTGCTTATGTTGATCATGTAACCTAATAATCTGCAAGGAATAATTGGTAAACGGTACTATCAAGTAGTTCTTCGCTGTTTCCATGATGCTGTTCGACGCAGAATACCAGATTCCAGGATATCGCAATACCACAAACTGCACCACGACAATGTTTCAGACTTTTTCTTGGAAAAACATGGAATTTCGACTGCCCGCCAAGATCACTCCTTGCGACTTCTGGCTGTTTCCTAACATAAGAATTCTACTGAAAGGTTCCCGATTGAAGAACAAAGAGGAGGTAATGCGGAATGAGACCACGAATCTACCTTGTCGTAGAATGTATTAGGGGCACCGAAATGATACCCATTAAGATTTAGTAAGTAACTGCTTGAGCCGAAATAAATTTGAAAAATTCCTCAGATATCTTCATTTCAATGACAATACTGCAATAAATAAATTACATGGGATTTATTAAATACGTCCAATCAGAAAACCTCAACAAATTTTTTTAATGATTTATTCAACTTTTGACAGGAAATCTTCAATCAATGAGGAAATGGAACCATGTACGACCATTCGACGAAACAAAATTTATGGGGCAAACCAGTTTGTTATGCATATAAATTTTTATATATTGCTCCTTATAAACGCTATATAACGAAATTTTATCCTTAAAATGGAAGTGGCGATAAGGAACAAGGTTCTACTTTAGTGTATATCTGCAACAAAAAAGTAGGATTTATGCCTGCGCATTCAATTATATGCATAGATATTTTTTCACGTCTTGACTCTTCTCACAAAACTAAAATTTGAAAACACCAATTGTATTGGCACAATTCGAAATGATTTGTAAAATAAGAGTTGGGGTTGTCACCATGTTGTATAGTTAAAGAGAATGCAATGACGTTTATGCTCTTGCACGACAACAGCCAAGTTACCCTAGCAACCTAAATACAACAACCGACATTACTAGATGGCCACGAAAAATAAAAAGGTTATTTCTGAACTGCAACCTACTACAATACAGTTATACAGGGTTGCTTTGAAATAGTTTCAGGTATTTTAACCACTTATTTCTTATGCCTCATACATTTACAAAACACGCAATAAAAATAATTAAACAGCTTTAATTTGAGCACAATCGAATTTAGAAAATTATTGTAAAACTTGTTAAGAACTGCTGATATGCTTAATCACAAGTTTTATACCAATTTTTATGAAATCACGTACGTTTATTCCAGTCTTACTCATTTGCAGGTGATTTCAACGTGTATAGATAAACATTCAGCGTAACTGAAATTAATGAAAAACTCCACACTGATTTATTAAATTAGATTTGGATGTGTGCTTTTTCAAACATGTTTGTTATCCAGTTTTTCAATATTTTTTGGAGAAGTAAAATTTATTAAAAGACAGTAAAAACTTAGTTATTAGGAGAAAATACGGTTTATTTCATACAATTAATTAGTTTTTCCTTTTTATTATTTTTGAACTAAAAGCTTTACTAAAAAAAATGCATAATACCCTTATATAATAAATTTTTTAACCTTCTTTAATGTTCCAGAAAAATTAAAAATTATTGCAAGCGTTTCAACTTTACGAATACAATTTGAAGTTATTTTTCCTCAATTTCGAAAATATTAAAAAGAAAAATAAATGCATAAGGAGGCGCATTTTCTCTTGACTTGTAAACAACCTTTTAGTTGTTAAAAGGACATAACTAGGTGCTTTATCGTAATCGCAATTCGAAATTTTTGTTCCGAAAACTATCTTGAAACAGCGTACTTATTAAATACAATTTTATCACTATTAGGGCTGGGATTCCATGTTTTTATGCATAGTTTTTCAACCTACCTAAATTACTTGAAATCTTGGAAAATTGTTACTTTTACACAAAACAAAAGTTCTGCAGCCGACATTTGTCGTAAAACTGTTTTTAATAAGCAAGTTGTGGACTAGATATACTCAGTGGCATAGAAATTGCAACACAAAGAATGAATACGAATTTCTTAATCAATGTTAGTAGATCTGTTGGGCTGACATTAAATAATAATTGACTAACTTTTGAGATCAAGTGGTAATGTGATAACGTCACACTTGATAGTTGTTATAATTTTTTGCCAACTTTTTTGGTCAGTGTTTTTCGTACGATTTGTTGTCCTTTTTCATTGTTAATTAACATTATTTTGGTTGTTGTTCTTTGGTTAACGTGTTTTGTTTGTTTGGTCATGCCTACAGTACGACAACGAGAATATGCAAGTGTGTCGTGCATGGTTTGAAGATGGACAGGAACATCGTAAAAGAGATACCGGGGCTTCAAGAAGGAGGAATGTGCGGCAAGATTGTCGCTTAAACAACTGGCATTTAGAGAATGATCTTCGTCTACTCGGGCAGTTGGTGACCAACAGTTTGGTGAAGAAGGTCGCCTTGTAACACTTAGAACAGTTTACTGCCGAATTCAAAGTTTTGGGTTAACATCATATCGTCCGCAACTTGGGCTTCCTTTGACTACAAAACATTGTCAGCAACGGTTACAATGGTGCAATGAGCGATCTCATTAGAATCTTGAATAGCGTTGTGTTGTCTTTAGTGACGAATCTAGATTTTCTTTAGGAATTCACGATGGTCGCATGAGAGTCAGAAGAAGACGGGGTGAACGATTTAGAGGTGAGAGGCACATACACCGCACTTTGGGTGAAATGGTTTGGGGTGCGATTACTTATGGCAGCAAATCTCCCTTAGTGTTCATTCGAGCCAATCTGACATCACATATTGCGGAGGTGGTTGGTGGAACACATCTTCTGTCATACTTACAAGAGCTCGAAGATCCATTATTCCAGCAAGATAATGCACGTCCAAATGTAGCAATGTATTCCTTGCACTTCTTTCAGCAGGCCCAAATTCATCTTTTGCTCTGGCTATCAAGATCTTCCCATATTTCTCCCATTGAACATGTATGAGAGATAATGGGTAGAAGGTTGCGAAATTTGCAGCGTCCTCCTTTGACTTTGGAGGCTTTAAGACATGAACTGTAACTTTCATGGGAGGCAATACCCCAAGACGAGATAAACCACCTTATTCAATCAATGGTTCGGTGTGTAAATGAATTTGTAAATCAGAGAGGCTGCACCACAGATTATTAACAGTTATCATAAAATTTTGTTTAATTAATAAATATGTTCCTTCCAAATTTTGATCATTTGTACTATAACATGGGTGAATATTCCTACCAAATTTCATCCGAAAATTCCAACCCCTTTTTAGTGTACCATTTCTATGGCACTGAGTATATGTTTACATATTAATTAATTATCAGCGATTGTTGGTACATTTTTGATAAAATAAAATCACATAAACACAGCATGAAGATAATATAAATAAAATATTATTAGTTTTGCAACAATGTTAATACATTCGAGAATCTTACTAATTGTTTGAAATTAATCTAAAGCAGCAAGTTGTGACAATTTCAAGTAAATTGTGAATACTGCAATTTACAATTGAATAAAAATGGAGTCAATTTTAACACCTTTGAAAGCATAATTAATTATTTAAATCATCTGTATGAAACTTGTACTATAACTATTGATCACCACGTGGTAATGCTTTCTTTATAAGTTCTTTTATATAGTTTTTATTTTTCCATGGAACCCAGTCTTAATTATTTGTTAGTAAATTACATGTTCGCTGATGATTTTAACATAACTCTCAAATTTAATTTCTTTAAGAGCGCTTACGAATAAAAATTAGTAAGTAAACAGAGCGAAATTCGATATGTTGTTTTAATTTGTTGTCAGGAAATAATTACGTTCGATTTTTTTCTTAAATGTCTGTAACGAATTCATAATAACAATTGTCAGCAGTTCATAAAATTTATTCATGTGAAAAGTTTTGAAAAAGGGCTTAATGCAATTTAATAATCTCTTAAATATGTCTCTTTTAATACATAGAGTTGCCTATTTCAAAACAACCCTGTATAATAAGGAAACGATGTTGCTCTATTTGACAAATTGAGAGCCTTATATCGTATCAGAATAAGATCAAAGAAATGGTACTAGCTAATATTTAGATTTTGCTAGAATATGGCTATTTCTTCGCAATGTAGAAGATATGCCGCTGCTAAAATTCTACATCAAATATGATGTTGGGTTACGCCCAGATAGTTGTTTTGTTAAATTTTATACAAACCAATAGTTTCTAATGTAATGTACAAGGCGTGTCCGGAAACTAAGGTTACAACCCCCGTATGCGGGGAAGTAATATTTTTGTGCGGAGTTGGCGTGAATTGTCAGTTTTTCGCTTTTCTTGCGTGGAAGTTTCTCTGTATGTTATGGAGTCTCGAACGAGAAACAAGAATGTTCAATGGCTGCGTTAATTACGGATCACGCTAAATGTGAAGGGCGCGTCGTCATTTGTTTTGTCTAAGCGCAACATTTGCGCCCAGCGGATATTTACAAAGAAATTGTAAGACAGGATGGATGTTCATGATTAACAAAGGGGCGGTAGGCCGTCTCCGTTGTCGGATGAACTTCTATAACGACAGTGGATAGAAATCACCGTCTCACTGTACGACAAGTACATGAACTTGTTCAGAAGGTATCGAAGACTATGGTGCATGAAGCTGTGACTGTTGCATTATGGTACCGCAAATCGTGCGCGCATGCGTACCCAAAATATTAGCCAAAGAACACAAAAGGAAACAGATGGTCTCCGCACTCGAGTTTCTCATATGTTATGAACGCGAAGGTGATGTTCTTTTGGATTACATTGTTACGGGTGATGATATTAGGGTTATCATCATGTTCCTGAATGGAGGCAACAACACAGCAATGACGCCATTTGGGTTCCCCTAAAGCAAAGAAATTCAAGACCTTCATTTCAGCAAAGAACATTATGGATTTTGTGTTCTGGGAGGGACAAGGCATACTTCTTATCGACTTCATAACTCACGGCACCACAATTAATTCTGATGCATATTGCAACACTTTGCGAAGCCTTAAACGAGCCATTCAGAATAAACGAAGGGGAGTATTGATATATGGTATTAGTTTCTTTCATGACAATCCTCGGGCTCATACAGTGAAGGTCGCCTTGATGCTTCTTGGGCCGTCCGCCACATATCCCGCACTTAATACCCAGCAATTATCATTTGCTTTGACATCTCAAGAAACATCTTGGCAGATAACGATGAAGACGTCAAGAATATAGTGTCAATGTGGTTTCAGATCAGGCGGGAGAGTGCTACGCTCTCACCCTTAACACGTGGTTGACAAGTCTTATAAATTTTAGCGTTTCCAATATTTACATATACCCCATTTTATCCTGGACATCCCGTATATAGCTTTTTTTTCATGGTCCAAACATTTTAGTTACACAACTTTGAATTTACATGTATTTCGTAGATACATTTTCTGTAAATTTAACAAGAAGGGCAAATTTATCAAAACAAACCATTAGGAGTTTAGATATTCCTCTAACGCTCGACCAGTAAAGCGCAATCAATGTAAGACTGTTGTAGTGTTTGCAAGTACACAACAACAGAAGGGTTCATTTAACAAGAATAACTAAAGAGCCCTATTCTTCAGAGAATAACATCCCCATATACAAATCGGTTAGTATTATTAACTTTTGACAATGTTTTCACATCGAAGATATGGCTGGAATGTAAAAACGTCCACCTTTTTCTCCTTTTTTCACATAGTAAAATGTATTTGATCTCGAAAATATGTTTATCCCTAGATATCTAGATAATGTATAAATTCTTTTAAATTGTTAATGTCATAACAACTGGATCATATTTAATAGGCAACCAGGATACGCAAGAAAATCATGGTTTGACGTCCCGAAATTTGAACTTCGATAGCGTCTAATATAATAGCGATTCATTTGTTGACGGATGAACATTACACCGAATTTGTATAGAATTTAGCTCTGTATGAAATGTCATGTTCATCTTTGACGTGGCTTTCACTGTATTTGCGAAATTATGTCAAAAAACGTAATTCTTTGATTGTTTATCGTTAATAATTTAAAGATGAGTATTTTGTTTCCTATTACTGTTGACACTTCCGCTAACGATTTCACATGGTGGTAACGACTCCCTAATTATTTCCTATTTATTTTCTAGTACTGTATTAAAATGGAATAAAATTTTAAGATGGGATTGTACATCTACAGTTAGCAACCTGCGCAATTTTTACCAGATGCATACCTAAAATATTTAGAAACTACATTATCTTTTTGAAAATTTAAAAATTCGATATACAGTATAAAATATTTTTCGACGATCGTTATTAAAAGGCTGTTCTTTAATGGTAATTTATGACATTCAAAATGCGTTATGTGTAAACGAGTTAAAAGTAGTAACCTTTACTGGTAGTCTTAAAAATTATCCGGTGTCGGACAATGATGCAATAATTGCCAAAATGACTAATTCTTTATTTATGCAAATGTAAGTAGTAAATTTAAAGTTGCTCTATTAGCAGCTTCTTCAATCTCGACCGGTACAGTCGCTTCCTTCATCATTATCGTATTCATTTTCAAAATTTATGGCATGGACACGTAGGAAATAAAAATATTCTAACAAACAATTTTAGATTCGAAAAATTCTTAAAGCTATATATATATATACAAATTATTTGATTTTTGTATCGTTTATTCCAGCTTTAGAGCTGTGTAACCCTATCTAAAAGTTTCTGATACATTTTACATAAACTAACAAACTTACGATAAGCCAAATCAGTTACAATTTTTATTTCGTAAATGTCATTTTTGTTATTAATTAGGCTAGTTGTAAGTTTGATAGTTTAAGTAGGTATACAAAATTTATCAGAAAAAAGAGGGTTACTAAAATACGCTGGACCGTAATATTAAATTTTTAACCTATCAATTTGCCATTATTGAAATAAATATTTTAATAATTTCAGTAGGTAAATGTAATTGCTCAATATCTATGAAGAGGAAAAATTTTTATAAGATCTAATTATAATATAAAGAATAGAGTTTGTATCAAACATTTGCTTATTAACGTATACGCAAAAATTATTTTAGAAATAATATTTTTAATGCCGAAATTCTTTGATATGCCCTTATAGAAGATCTTGTGATGTTAGAAACTGACAAACGCCCACATAGAGGCATGTGGTTGGTATACGCTGATGAAGCGGTCGATTTCGTTGTTTTGCGGTGAGAATAGGAGAGTTGCGGTGTTGTGTACTTTAACAGAAGGCCAGACTGGTCTATGCTAATATTGACCTAAAGACCACGTGATTTGTTACCACCCGTTATAGAGCATTAAGAACTTCTTGTAATTGTATACTTGCATTCACCCTGTCTGGTTATATTTCATTCCCCTAATGCTAACGTAAATTTGAAAAATTCACTCAAGTTCATGTTTTTGTTATCTTTACATGTTTATCTTTTATTTTACGACTTCTTGCATATAAACGTGTTCACTTACTGTTTACTTTTGTCCTTTGATTTACATGGTCGATAAAATTTAGCATTCAGTAACCACATTGAACAACATATTTTTTGAAATTAATATTTGCATCTAGTTACATTTGGGTAAAACAGTAAATCAGTTTAAACTAAAATCTTATGACCAATAAACTACTGATTAATTTATATAGGAAATATTACTAAACACAACATAAACAATTAATTTCACTAACGTGTTGAACTTTTATTAACCAGTAATGTAATGAATTGGATTTTCGAATCCACTATCCAATAATTATGTTGTTGAAAAAGTAAAATTGTTAGTTATGAGCTTTTATGAAATGAGGAGTAGCTATATGATGACTTTTAATATAACATGAAATTTTTTCTGTAAAGTGCGTGAGCTAAGACATAACTAAGAATCATTTAATAATCAACTTTTATGAATTAATTAAATTTACAAAATCCAAAAAGGCACAAATATCGAAAATTTTTCCTTGGCCGGGATTTGAACCCAGGATTTTTGGATAGATACTCCAACGTGCTAACCATTACACTACCAAATACCATATACCAGCCTGTTAAAAATGTTTCTATAAATGTGCCACTTTTGAAGTAATGATGTTTATACTAACTTGCTAAGATTCGAAGAGCCTACAATACCGTCGGATTCACACCTAGTCGATATATTACTAATATATATATATATGTGCGAAGTTTCGAAATTAAACTTTTTGTGTTTAATGGATTATGACATTAATATTTGAAGAGGTTCTGTATAATTCAAATTTAGAAATATAGGGCTCAAAACTGTTAAGATCCAGTAGTAAGGATAAATATGAATTAATGAAATTTACAAAATTGAAAAAGGTACAAACATCAAAAAATTTTCCTTGGCTGGAATTTGAAGTCAGGATTTTTGAATAGATACTCCAACGTGCTAACCACTACACTACCAAGACCCATATACCAGCCTGTTGAAAATTTTTCTATAAATGTGCCACTTTTGAAGTGACGATGTTTATACTAACTTGCCAAGATTCGGAGAGCCATAAATTTATAAATTTGAATTATACACAACCTCTTCAAATATTAATGTCAAAATGCATCAAACACAGAAATTTTAATTCCTAAACAACTAATTTCGCATATATATATATATATATATATATATATATATATATATATATATATA